>JAAXOA010000824.1:0-19271 GCA_036561885.1 Salina celebensis
TGATGTCAAATCTAAAATGACATCGTAGACGAATCGCATGCTTGTTTTTATGCATATTAACAACTTTTGGAAACTGATCCTTTACATGCTCTCCAGAGTTCTTAGCGAGTCGTCCGGCATTTAATAGGTGTGGTATATGATGTATCACTCACTATCCACTTTTTCAATTAACAGACTATCTAAAATGTTACTCATTGCCCATTATAGGTAGCTGAATGTAAAATATACTATGCTTATCGCATATAAAAGTTTTTCTTAACCATACTTGGCTTTTTCCTTCTGGAATGATCTATATGAAAATCTTGCATTTTCTACTAATCTTTTACAACCATGAAGGTAAAATGAAGCGTGCAAACGTAATAATTTTTCTACACTATAGATATAATATGCAGGCTATTAGAATCACTTTCAACTTGAAACTGCAAATTAAGCAAACACAAGAGTATATGAAAGTTAGATTGTGACACTACGCAATACTTGACATCTGAAAGATAGTTTTGCATTTCATACAGCAAACAAAAACCAGTTGACCTTGGGGGTTTCATTTTGGTGTAAAATTTTGTTGGTTAATTCCGATTGACCAAATGGCTTGTGGCTTCTATTCCGTGATGGCGTGTTGTTTTGTAACACTTAATTCATTGCATTATTGTATGAAATTTTAAAATAATATTCTTCAGTATTTGTTTTAAAACGAAAGCAGGATGTTTTTACTGTACTGTAAACTAGGAAGAATCCTCGATCGAGTTTTATGGGTATTGAAGACAACAATCTTTTTAAATCACATTTTATTCCACGGAATGTGGCCATTACCATTTGTTTCACAAAGAAAAGTGTTTATCCCAACGGTTTATCCTTTTCAAATTTCCCATTACAAAAACGTTTCGTTGTCAAACGGAAATGATTTCACCGAATAACATATAACATGAGCAATGGCACTATAAATATGACCCCATTCAACAAGAAATTCTTCATGAATGAACTTGGTTAATTCCGAGTCTCGGTCAACATTTTGAAATGTACTGAACAAGGCAGATGTAATTTTATTTTGAATTATCATAATGGCACTGTTTTCGCATATTTGTTTTCATTTGATTAAAGTTCTTTCGCTTACCCTTTGAAAAGATTCATTTGTATCAAGATACCTCGACACCTACACAGTCAAAGAAAACTCTTAAGTAATGATGAAGACGTTGGATAACCTGAAATAGGACAAGGCCTCTTGAAACATTAATATTATGTATCTATCTATAGCAGCATATAAAACACAAGTTCTATTTGTTATTAAGGCAGTCAGGCAAACGGAGTATCTTGATCACTTCGTAAATAATTTCTATAAAAATGTTAGCATCAGTGCCAAATCGGTAGTAACTTCATTTGCTGCATTATAATCGTAAAAACTGCATATGTATATCGGCTTTTTGTTATCATCACTGTTCTGTTGTTTTTAATTAATCTACGTAGGCATAAAATCATCCTTGTGCATTTCTTTTATAACTGACCTTCCGTATGAGGTATTTTATTCTGACGACTGGCGACAGTAGTATACTAGTAGCCACTGCCTACACAAACCCACTTTTTAACGAGTCAAAATCGAATCGTTTTCACCTCCCATATCAAGTTGCAACTGTTGCTCGCTGACAGTGCATTTTGCATTACATGCAATGCAATTGAATTATGGCTCTATTCACTTTACTTCTCTAACTGCCAATGTGCATATGCATGGGTAATCACAGGTTGTTGATATTTCTTGGTAATTAATAGAGTTCGGAAGCCGTAACTCGGAAGTGTTTTCTTCATGCAATTTGGACCGTTTAATTTCTTCGCGAATCATTGGATCAGATTAATTCAAACGAGAGCACTTAAGAATTTTTGTTCAAAATTCAACTGCTCTATTTGGTAAGATGAAGCAGATTGATTGTATTAAATTTTTTTTATACTGTAACGAAAAAGTGCGTTTCATAAAAGTTCAGTTGCAAAGAATGAAATTCTGGTGGCTGGTGTTCTAGCAGAATACTGGTTATTTGCGAGGTGGGCATTACTCTGTCCGTTACCTGTTACCTCAAACCTGAAATCACGTGAAACACTACTGATTACCGGTCAATAGTTTTGTTTTTACTTGAGGACACGCACCTTTCGTTTTAGAAGGAAAATAACCACGTTTGCAGTGAGTGACCACTGATGATTTCTGAAATTTACTCAATGCATTCTGTTACCTTTTCTTTTATTCTAATTTCTGTAAAATCATTAGTCAATATTAGCAATACACAAAACAAAGTAAGTACTACACAATATTCATTTACGCGAGTCATTACTAAATTAGTAAGTACTAATGTTAGTGTCAAACAAAATAGCTTTTAACATAATTGTTTGCAATCCAATTTATGAAACACTACTGATTACCGGTCAATAGTTTTGTTTTTACTTGAGGACACGCACCTTTCGTTTTAGAAGGTAAATAACCACGTTTGCAGTGAGTGACCACTGATGATTTCTGAAATTTACTGAATGCATTCCGTTACCTTTTCTTTTATTCTAATTTCTGCAAAATCATTTGTCATTATTAGCAATACCCAAAACAACGTAAGTACTACACAATACTCATTTACGTGAGTCATTACTAAATTAGTAAGTACTAATGTTAGTGTCAAGCAAAATAGCTTTTAACATAATTGTTTGCCATCCAATTTAATGCTTTTTATAAGCAGTTGTATAGTGGTGGTCACAAGGTTAGAATAATATTGCAAAATATGTATCGCCAAATTTAATTTAACACTTTCCGATTGATGTAGTAGTGGAAAAGTTGAGCTAATGAGTTAATTTTTCTATTTTAGCTAAAACTGACCTAACCAAAAAGTAACAAACAAGACCTCAATTAATTTAATTGAAACATGCATCATAATAGTTCATCCGTGTTAAAATGTCAAAAGATGAATAAGTTCACAACAACTAACTGACAAGAATATTCTGCTTGTTAGTTCCTTCATCCTCTAAAACGTGTTTGGCACGTACCTCTGGACATTATTAACTATTTTTCACAGGAATCTACTTGTCTCAACGTTCCTTATTCATATTCATCCATGATACGAATCTATGAACACATACATACTAAAACATTGTACATACAACATACATAGCTAATAGCTGGGTAGACTACATATAACATACCGTACAACGGCGTGAGCAGTTGAACCATATATGTATGGATTTCAATATGGTTTTTATTTAGAAGTTTTCGAGAAACAAGACAATTGAAATTAGCCAATATTCTAGTTGCTCTTCTAGTTAATTATATTGTGTGAAATTGTAGTCCGCAGATATGACGACAATGTTTCAGTCTGTTTTATCTCTGTTTATCAATTTATAATACATATACATACATAGGTACTTGTAATGGGATATCTTATATAATTATTATGTCCCTGGTCTTGCAGCTCAATTTCAAACAAAATCCACTCAGCTCGAGAGATCCCACCGGTGAAATCACAAATTCATTTTTTCAAACAGAGACATGACAGATTCCTGGTAGATTTTAATGGATTATTCATGTTCCATTTGTTACACAATTCTTTCATTGCAAAAGCCAAAAGGCAACCGAGATTGATTGTCGTGCGCCAGCAGCACTGCATTTTTGCACACATAAAATGCACTGGAGCACCAGTTTGTGCCGTGATTGCGCATTGAATACTGCAAAAATGCCATTTGTTTTATGGATAATTTAGTTTGATTATGAACGACAAGTAGTACATACCTACTTCCATTTGCAATTCTATCTATTGTGTAGCACTAAAACCGATGTCATCTGGCTTAGTTGACGGTTATAAATGCATTCATTGTCAAACCGAAACTAGTGAAATCTTGCCTTCATCTTCCAACGCTCAGAATAAAACCTTCTTGCCAATTTATTCATTAAAATAGGTATGGGCATATAAAAGTACGTCTAATCTTTTTGCTTAACATGTGACAGTCTGGTTGTAAAGCAAAAATATACAAATTTTATTATTCCACAAGAACATCTTATCGTCACATAGAAAAAAGTCGTACATCATTTGACTTTAAATCATGAATAGATCGTTATTTGCCAATTCCACTGAGAGGTGAAGGTTAAAATCTAGAAGCAACCAACCTGCAAATTTTCGATTCTCCTTAGTGACAACATTCCACAAGGAGCTCTCAAATCTCAGTTCGTTGTGAATTCTATAAGTGACACATTTATGGTTATATTATAGCTTATAGTAAAAGGGGGTGGGTATTTTTTATGCACATACGTTTTAATCATGGATCAGTTATAAATTAAAATCGGAATAATGAATAATAACCAATTCTGACGCACACTTTCTTGCAGTGAAATGTCTAACACTTCACTGCTTTCTTGTATGACTTTGTAACATAAAGTATTACTCAAAAATTGAAAATCCATATAAGGAATTTTTGAAGAATTCGAAGTAAAGCTAACTTGTAAAAGCTGAATGTTATCTTTTGTCCATGACCTTCTCTTGGCGGTTAATAATCTTTCTTTTATGGCAAAACTAGTCAGTACATGAAATCAATTTTCAGTATTTTACTGCTCAATTCATTGTCCACGTAAAGTATAAAAATATCGGGGCTTGTTAGCATTTTGAAGGAGAAAAGTACATAATTTTTTAATGGCCTTTCGGGTTATAGTTGTTGGGAGTCAAGTCCATTCGCCAGTAAAATACAATATAAACTCCACACAATAGGTGTGTAATGTTTTTTTGACTAGCAATCAAGATGGCTGGGGTTTTCGGCTGGACTTTAGCTATAAATAAAAATTGGAAAGTTGATTTTTTTTTCTCTGTTGACAGGCTACCTACCTACTACTTACTATTACCAAGTAGTAGAACCTAAATATTGTGATGATCTCATCGTCATCCGTGCAATAATCGCTTCGCTGATTGTTGAAGGGGTTTTCGCAACGAGATTGTAGATTGAGATTTCGCACAGCATTATTTGCAGAGATATAGCCGCCGGTTCTTTCATCAACAAAATCATATATTGTATAGATATGCCATGCAAAAAAATGTTCTTTCCACAACCGAATATCAGTCAAAGAAATTAAAAAAGCTTGGACACTGGTCAGACAAAGCAGGCATTGTGTATAACTTGCCAAAAACGAGCAAGTTGTAACCACTTGTTGAAATACTCAGCCTATAAATCATATTTTATTATCTTACTTTTGATAGTACTTCATACGTCGAGTCAAAAGACTGTCCGAATTTTACTATCACTATCTCTAAACTCAATTAATGAAGATTGAATTGCTTCTCCTGCTATTGAGCTCGTTATATTTAACAACGTACAATCTACAAACCGCGCATATATGAAAGAGAAAATTGAGAACAATGTTGGCCGTCGGTATAATTGATGTCTTTTCTAAATCTCATTTTATATACATTCACGCCTGAAACACGATATTATTATCCTCACATAACAGAGAATTTATTAACAAATATTACATACAAACACAGTCCAAAAAAATCTTGTTGCCAACTGTTTAAAATTACTGATCTCATGGAATTCTCTACATTGTTAGGTGATTGCAAGATAAACGACAAACTTTATGATGTATGATGCGACATGCATGCGAGACATGTTGGAGTCTTTCTTCTATTAAGACCGCACCCGTTTGTATAGGATCGATGAATAATAGTCTATCAGTATGGTAACGTAATATGAAGACTACCACTTACTGACGTAATGCGAATGACTATACATACAATGTTACACCTTATAAAAGTTATTATTTGACGGTTGGAAGTGCGAATGTACTTGACCTGTGTGAGCGAATCCTGTGGGGCATGAAACCAGTTGTGATTTTTTCCATTAAGTAATTATTCTTGTTTCTATTTTTAATTGAATGGACTTGTGACTTGTATCAGTGACACTGTGTATGGAAAATTTCCAAACCATAATAATCAAACTGAAGCACTACATGCTTTCTCTGCGTCGGCACCTTGCCAGTATTATACAGCTTACTTAATGAAAGGAAGGATTGATAAAGATAAAACCAGTGTTCTAACGTGAGTTCAAATTTGTCAAACAATGCGAGAGCTGATTCAAAAATGTTAAGACTTAAGTGCAATGATAAAAGGCCTTACCGTACGGACAAGTAATTGAAAGCATGCCATGAGGGTTATCATAAAGCTAACCTGTATACATAGTTATCCACAGTGACGAGTTGATAGCACTTTCGTTTCATGAATCTGCCACCTATCTGTTGGCTGCTTCATCACATCCGGCTATCAAACCAACAGTCATGGGCCGTTGTCATGAGATTGTGTGGATGCCTAAGGCTTTCCTCTGAAATTTGTATGGAGTATTCATTAGACGATCGTAACTGTGCGGACGGACGGAGAAGCTAGTAACGGCAACGGCTTGCTTAAAAACGTTGGCCAATTGATATGCTCGTTGTACTTCGCATATTTGGTAATATGAATTTCGGTATTTAATGTTGCGCAGATATGAATACGATAGTTTGTTGATACATATTTGTGACTGTTGGGCATGTCATAACTGTTTTTATAAATCTAGCCAGAGATCGATATCCAATCGCCTAATCCAGATAGACTTTATATATTAAAGGATTTGCCAAACTTTCAGTCGCATTGGATTGGATTGCATATCGCTCGCATATGCATGATGTAACTTACCTTTCCCAAATAATATTCATCAACATACCAAGCCCGCTTCTTTGGCTTAAATTAGAACATTGCGAAATTGATACTTATCTCAAGTAGGTGGCATGTCTTTGTTTGCTTGCGTAACAAGTTAATTCAAGTTATGATTCTAGAGTCCAATTACGCTATCTAGATATTGTGACAGAGCATCTTCACACTACTACTTGCTAACCACTTGGTAAAATAGTATCGGGAACATGTTCCACGTATACGTGAATCCGCAACAGCCAGTTGACCTTGAACGGAGCCAAGACGAGAATGATCTTGCAGCACTGCATCACAACTTTCGCGGCCCAGTAACAGACCAAAATACTATGATAGACTTACATGAATATAGCGAAAATAGAAACAAAAAATAAACCAATTTCGTTTATTGTCATGTATGTGCTTCCGAAATCTGTAACGAAACCTGACACACTAGCTCAGTGCAATATGCTGCTTCTACTATTTGGCAAACTCACCAAGGAGTATAGTATATTGCCATTAAAAAGTTTCAAAGCTTTGATTAACTGCAACATTGAGTGTGGTAAGTTATTTAAAACTGAGGTTTCGAAGGGTCCTTGTTTTCTTCTGTTGTAATATTTTTTAAATGAAATATGGAGAATATATTTTGCATAACAGACTGTCCATGGTACATAAATCCGCTAATAAAAGCGTGTCCTTGAAACGCGGAGAAAAACTTTCGTCGCTGCAAAACAGATAAATGTTTTTTTTTTCGGTAGATATTGTATGCATTCATATATAAGTGTAAGGCTGAAGGCAAAGCGAAGCGTTACGTGTAGTATTTGCAAAAGACATAATAAAACGAATTGGCCTTGAGTTTCTGTCTGGTTTTCTAAATTCCCAGAGCTGCTCCGACCAAATAATAGAGCTATGGAAATAGCTGATAAACTGTTTCCACCAACCTGTTTTCCTTGTTTCTCCTCTGATTGGTTACCCATCCTACTTACACAATGTGTGCCCACCTTATCAGCCAATCCCAAAATGTATCTTTTTACAAATGCCTCCAAGCATATTATTCTGAGACGCAGTTTACTTGATATGGTTTGTAGCAATGACGTATACAGAAATTGTACTACTTTGTTTTGTTCTTAGAATTTAAGTATGAATCGTCTCGTGTATTTACACGTAACGAGCTAAGTATTTTGATTGTGGTGCATCAATCCGGTAAAACATTATGTACATATTGGCTAAACTCCCGCATGGCCGCGTCTGTCCTTCTTCATCTTACAGGAAATCGATTTTTGCGAACCAAAATTGAATATCATTCTATTCAATAGTATGAAAATCCTTAAATAAACCAACTAATCAATAAAACAAAATAAGTCAAATATGAAACCGAAGCCAAGTTTAGCAACTTTTAAGAGAAGGACAAGGCTACTTGTGAACTGCGCTACATGGCAAGTTTTTGAAAAGGACAGATAAATAAGACAGGCTTTAACCTTTGACCGTGAAGCTACACTTGACAATTCAACGATTCTGTTGTGAAAAGACCATAGCGCGTCATGAAGTTATTGCTGCTGAACACGTTTTCGTTATAAAATGGCTGCCGGACGACTTGTTGCAAAGGGAAAGGTTTTGTACTGAGAATGAAAATGTTTTGGTGCAGAATGAATTACGCCCATCTTAAAATTGAAACGCATTTTGTTCACCTCACATCAATTCAAAACTTTCTTTTCGGAATGCTGTTTTTTGTATGGATGTTTGTTTTTCCGGATTTATTTTTAAACTTGTGGAAATGCTGTTTTGAGTCTAAAATGAAGCGTGTTACGGGAAATTGCTCAACCTTCAACCTTGTGAAAGGCGAAAACAGTCGTAAAATTGGTTTAAATCATCAATAGAAGAGTTTGAAATTTGAAATATGCTTTGTCCGTGAAATTGCCAAGCCAAGTCCAATGAAAGATATGTGTGTAGCCGAGTCGGTCCAATCTTCCTTGCTGCTCCGCCCATGTCCCTGCTTTACTTCTGCAATGATTTTATTTTCATGCCATGAAATGCCATGCAACCAGTCCAATTGAATTGAATTTTCAAATTGTCAGCTTTTATTACCATGCGTAATGTGTACAATGAAAAACCATCTTTTGACAAACATTCATTCATGTAACACTTTACCACTTACTAATCCAGTAAAAGTTTGACCAGACTCTAACAATTAAAAAGATTCACAAAACATATTCCCAATTCCCACTTTTTATAAACTCATCCCACCGATAACAACCTCTTGATACAAATTAAATACTTAGCCCCCTTAAAGCATTCCTAATATAAGACAATCTTCCTTCATCTACCATTCAAACATCTCAAAACTTCGATTATCTGCATAACCCACACACACTACATTATCAAAACGAAAATTGTTTCAATATGTAACAGCGATAGATACATACTTCAAAATAAAAATAAATTCCAGCGACTCTACTCTCTAATGGTTTATAATTATCAGTTAACAAAATAATTTCCAGTTATTTCTCAGATTTTCTCTACAAACTCCAGCTACGTCCAGTTTCCATCATGTCATCAAACAAGATATTGATTTCTCCAGAGTAAAGCAAACACTTGGGTCCAAGGTGTCCCGGAGAGCCCAAGTATTTTTGGATCATCATTTCAGCCTTTTGTCCTTTGTATGTGTTTTCAACTTGGAAGGTGACCTCTTCTTGTTGGGAGGTAAACACTTGAACTCCATTCACTTCTCGCACAAAGATTTTTGGAAGAACGTGTTTCAAACCGCTGAAATGGTCGATCATTGTAACACGATAGTAGTCCTCTGCAGGAAGATCTTCTTCGCTTTCACTCCCTGCACCTTCATCACCAGCATTGTTATTTTCTTCATCAGACTCGGTTAAAGACATATTGCTAATTTTCTTCGCAAATGCAGCAGCAGCACGAGCTTTCTCCTCGGCAGAAACTGCAACACGTTCACCGTACAAGCTGTAGTTTGACTCGTCATCAGTAGAAATATTCCCTTGGAACCAGGAGTGGTCCACAGGAAAGCACAAGTATGCAGTCCCTTGGGCTTCGACAGTGTTCACCGGGCTGCTTGACAATCTAACCATGGGACGCCGGCGGCGAGAAACAATCGGTTTTCCTCCAGAGGAAGAAGTTGGCGCTGTATCAACGTAGTTTTTCATTTTTGCACTAGTTCTCTGTTTTTTTTCACGTTTTCTTTGTCTCGTATAAAACTTGCTGATGAAATCAACCTCGTCGAGTTGAAAGACACGTTATCTTAGCTGTCTGGTGTCTAGAACAAGATGCCAAGAAAAATACTTAGGCAATTTGTGAGCTTGAATGCTTGAAAAAACTTGCAAAAAAAGTCACTTCACTAGTAGTAGGATGTTCACTCAAGAGAGTCGGGATCTGGTATGAGCTCCCAGGAAAACGAGACACAGTATTTTTATTGGCATGATAGCCTATGTGTGAAAGAATTTGAGGCGCAATTGATGTGGGCCGGTCTCTGAGTCTCGGGCTAAATATTATCGCATAACCATATCTGTGTTATACAGGAATTTCCACACCACGTTGCTCTCATAGTAGTGTAATTAAAACACATCATATTACCCAGATTTATACCTACCCATCTATATTTAAAGTTAAGTAAGATGTGTTGGTTTACTGCTTACGATTAAGTACATACGAATACAAGTTACGCTTAAGTGGCAGTAGTGTATTAGCTTAAAAGTTCTGTCCAGGTTTATACAATGTTATCATGGTATGCATTACACAACCATTTTTTATCTTGAGGCTGGAGCTGTTGGAACATATCTTGCTATTTTGCAAAATTCTTATAGGTACTGCATACGGTTATCTAAAACATCTATTTGAAAATGCAAAGTAGAACATTTTTTTCCTAAGACGAGTCACAAGATTTTATGGTAATTTGTATATGGGAAGAAGTCTAGATACAACAATTTCATTCATTTTAATCCTCCTAAGTATGAAGTAAGTAGTAAGTGTATCTTATACAACTCAGCTATAATATACGATTGTACTTACAATTCAGTTTCGCAATAGCATTGGACACTCTTTATGTGGACATTGTTTGATATCAGTTAAACTGCGTTTGTTTCCATCCTCTTCTTGGTATCGCTCTGAATGATGCAGGAAGACAAAATAGTCATTTGATGTGATTAGGAGGATAGAGACACACACTATGGCCTACAAAAACCTGCAAAGTCAACGTTGACGTAAATCCATTCAGCCAAAAAAACATGATTATGATTATTGTGTATTATCCTTATTTACCAAGCATTGGAAATTTATACTTGGTGACAACAAATATTTTTCATCAAGAGGGACAAAACAACATTTGAGTGGATTTCCTTACTAATCTCTACGGCAAGGATTTTTCCTTTGTTTCAAGATGTTGTTTGCGTTGCTACGCTGCACTGGAGAACACGATACATGGTATAGTTTGAGTTTAACTATGCAAAAACAACTATATAGCGTAATTTTTGTAGTTTGTACCTCATTCATCATGTCGTATTTATGTGAGCTGTGAGCTTAACTTAGTTAAATGCTAATGGACTTATTTATACAGAGAAATATGTTGGCATCATCTGGTCGTTTAAATAGACTGGAGCTTGTAGGTTGTAACGGCGATTTTATTGTGTATCTACATGACATGGATAAGTATAAACGATAACCAGTGCAAAGTATAGAATGATAAGCGAGAAACTATATTATCTTACTCAGGGCACGTGGTTATGCTACTTGATTTACAATTCAATAGCGCGCTTTCCGCTTTGCTTGCTCATCATCGTTATGAAGAAAGTAAATCACAAGACAACCGATAACAACCGAGAATTGAACAAGAACTTGGAGGTTTTTTTTTATTTGACGGGGTCACTGACGTATTGGTGTATTGACTGACAAAAATATCATATTTCTGCGAGCAAACTCATGACAAGTCATCGTTAACTTCGTAGGTATTAATGCAAAGTAGTAAGTACAGAGATCAAACTCCAGAGACTTTATTTGATTCATCTGGGGAGAAATGAGAAATTTACGAAAATTCGTGGGGTCATATGGTCTTCCTTGGCAAATGGTTCGGAACCACGAATTTCCTGGATTAGGCAAGTCTACGTGACTAGTTTGGAGGACTCTTCTGGGCCGGACTCAATGCAAAATACGTTGGTGTAGATCATTTTTTGAATAAGGAAAAACATTCAAAACAGTTTATGAATTGTCGCTATTCATGTATGTTTTACAAAGTTTGGGTGTTATCCAAATTCCAACTTTCCGTATACAATGAGGATGAATTTATAAGTAAGCAAATAAATATGTATGTTGTCCTGGTTATAATTATGTACAATATACCATATAACATTTACATTCGTCTAGCCAACGCTACAAGGACCATACCTAGACGGCGAAGACGTGCGGAAGCTTTCTTCAAAAATGGCACTTGAGATGGTTACTCATGCATATATACAAAGCCAATTTGTGTGAATGGAAAAGGCCGTATTTGCTACCGGAAATTAGTCTCATTATAGCATTTTCGGTCAGCGAACCTGTCAAATACGCTTTATAGTTTCCAGTACTTGAGATATAACTTGATAAAATGACATGATTCATCATTGTTTTTGTATGATAATGCGATTAAATTTATTAATTAATACAATTCAACTAATATTTACACACTACCTATATACAGTTTGAAATTGGTCCATGAACCCGTAGGTGTCAGATTTCATAACTAACTACAAACATTTAATGGGGCAATAATGACAATGGCTTAATGCGCGTACACTATAGGTATTCTGACCATGCTCGGAACTTCCTTAATCTTATCAAGCTTAGTTGCTGGTATGCTATAGCCAATTGTTTCGATAAATGTCAGACCAGTCAACCTCTAATGTCAAATGCCTGTTCCGCGAATTGCAACATAATTAGGTATGAAATCCTCATTATGTGTGTATGTTTTTTTTTGGATTAAAAGGGAAAAGATTAATGTTCCAAGTTAGCTATTGAAAGGCGATTTTATAGACTTGAGCCATAGTTAGACATTGTGTGACGCAATCTGTCGTAGTATTAGCTGCAATATTAAAAGTGTCATTTTGAAGTTGAAGGTGACCTCGTCTTTCGTAACATCTAGAGTTTAACATTGCAAATTGCAGTTGTGAACTGAAACGATGAAAGGTTCACCTATTGCCAAACAAAACATTTCGAGTCAAACTTGCGAAACAAAATGAGCCCGGTTATCTGGGGACAGAGGCCATAAATGTATTAATGAGATTAGTTGGACAAGCCCATCCGATTGTTGTTACCAGGTGCAAGTGAAGTAGACAGCTCTAGTTTGCAGAGATCAAGTAAATCTTCAAATTTAATCCCAAAATATTGCCAAATTCGCAAGTGTACTTGCTTCGGACGAGCAGAAATAGTAGGTTATCAGTGTTATTTTGAGTGTCAAGGCTGAATACTGTAAAATACTATGTCTTGTTCTCTGTTTCAAGTAGCTCTCAATAAAGTATTCACAGCTCAGTCAGGATTTTTCCTCCAGTGAATGAATGTTATCAATCCTCTCGCCTAAATTTTCGTTTCAAGTGTCAGTAGCTCCTAAATTTAAGACGCATTTTATGAATTATCAATAGGAAGCATTAGGAATCCATTGTGTATAAAATTCAATCATTGTGAATGAATAGAAAGCATTCCTCGACTTTACTCCAGAACAATCTTAAATCTTTATAGTAATTGCGTTACCCATCAGAATTACAAGTATGCACAGCAAACAATTATCATCGTAACAAGTAATTACTCAATGAAAATGTCAGGAAACGCTGCATCATCACGTTGCTTCTCGATAATCGTACTTTGGCTTCATTTCATGTGACTGGCTCCAATGATGCATTGGAAAAATAAAAACCCGTGTATATGCTACCTTGACTACTGACAAACTCATCATAAACTGTCATCCATAAATAAACCTTGACTCATCAGTCGTCAAGTCGTTATACATTTTATTTAATAATTTTCCATATTTGGGCCAGACTACAGACAGAGTCCAGAGTACACACAAGGTTCTATACCCCGAAAGCTTTCACTCAAACGATTGGTAGCTACAAACAAACAGTAAAATTCCAACGAAACTCGTCCAATTGGTCCACTGAACATTACAAAGGGGCTGGAACTTTACAAATATTTAAATGCAGATCTGATAATATTTACTGAATACACACACATGCTACCCAGTATAGTAGCTGCGCATATCTGCAAAGTTTCAAACATTGTCATGTAGACGTCACTTTTTGCGATACATATCATGTCGCGAATTTTGCAGTGATGAACTCTGCGAATTTTCTGCGAAGTTGTCTATGTATCATACTTTGTCCATAATTTCGCCTGATATGGAATGAGTTCATCTGCAGTGTTATCTCTGGTAAGTTAAAAATGCTTTCCAGCGCAGCGTCATAAATTGCACTTGTTTGTGAATGCGCCAATTGTTCCCCTCGTTAAGTGTCTGACAAATTAATTAACCATGAAGACAAGTTACAAGATGTAATTTTTGAAAAACAAGCAATAAGTACACTGGAAAGTTATTCAGCTTTAAAATTCGCGAAAAATCTTGATCAGTAGTAATAAAGATTGTGTTTCATGAATGAATTACACATGTATTTGTATTGAAAACAAAATTTTACATACTTGTGCTTTGTACACTTTTTGGCAAATTATCGTTGAGTATGATGGCGATAACCTTTTGAATACGATAACAGGACCAGCCAAATTTGAGTTTTTTACTTGTACTCTTACGCAATTGATTCAGTTTTCGTTTTTCGCAAAGTCTGTTAAATGGAATCGGTATCTGATATCTAACGTCACATCTTAATCTTCTGATTTGTTTGATCAGGCGAGATACGTTTTTGGGAGTATGGCACATGGTTTACGATGCTGGGTGCTAATAACGCTTGTTAGGAGGATTAATATCTTTTACAATGGCCTTGAGACTCCAGACGTAGCCAAACATAAGTTTTGTCAGTTTGGTGCTAACTCAAATAGCAAAATCATCAATTGATAGCAGAATGATTTTAACTTATTTTTGGAAGGAATTCAAGTTACAGTACAAGTACAAGTTTTGTCACTTCCAACAAGACTCAATTTACAATTGAACGTTTTTAAAAATCGATCTTCATTCCTAGACCGAAAGGTTCTTTTAACTCAAACTTACGGTATTGTGTAATGCCGAGTCGATCTTATGAACAGGAGGCAATTCGCGACTTGCATTATAAAGATTTTCGCATCTAAATCATATCCTTGGCTAATATCTGTTTTCTTTTTAATCATTCATGCTCATTACTTGCACAGAAAAATGCAAAAGGAATTCAGCTCACTGGACAAATATGCAGTACTAACTAGAGCGTAAAAAGATAAGGGATCAAAAACCTGCTTATCTAAATGACATGTGTAAGCGAAAGACAAAATCCTTTATGAATGTGGATTATGAGCAGCAGTGAACATGCTAGACTAATTTGTTTACCAAAGACAAGGGTGTCACACAAAATCTGGTCTAAATATATTTAAATGGATTACATTCACGCCTACTGGGAATCATGCCAAATTGGCCATATCAAGGTTTATGGATTCTATTTTCCCCGATGCATTGATCTTTCAAGGGAGATACTGCTAGCAGCCGCGCACCATATAGCATCATGATGTCGTAATTCGTAATCTTTATCTAACGTTTGTTTTTCCTTTTAGCCAAGTGAATTCACATTGCAGCTCCTTACAAAAGCTCAAAATTAACGCTGCATTTCAACAAGTGCAAAAATTAACATGAATGCAAATAGTAAAAGTGCATTTATTGACATCAAAACATCTCAGCTCAAAAATAATCAAGATTGCTCAGAATAATCAGTTTACAAAAGTTTTAAAATCGTATATTATCCGCAAAATTACTCAGAGACTCCAGCTCTTTCCGATTTCGATAGCTTCATCAAACAAAATATTGATAGGGCCTGTGTATAGCATACACTTGTTTCCAAGGTGACTCGGGGACCCGACAAATACTCTGGATCATCATTTCCGCTTTTTGACCTTTGTATACATTCTCCACTTCAAACGTAACTTCCCCGTTGCTTGAGGTAAACAGTTGGCAGCCACTAATTTTCTTCACATACATGTTTGGAAGTATGTGCTTCAACCCACTAAAATGATCGATCATTGTAACTCGGTAATATTCATCAGCGTTTCTGCTGCTGTCGTTTTCTCCATCATGGATCTGATTGATTTTTTCAGCAAGGGCGTTTGCAGCAACGACTTTCTCCTCTTGTACACGCTCCCCATATAAACTGTAGTTAGATTCGTCTTCAGTTGAAATGTTACCTTGGAACCAGGAGTGATCCTTGGAAAAGCAGAGGTATGCAGTGCCATTGGCCTCCACCGTTGTCACCGGGTTACTTAAAAGTTTCAAAAACGGGCGACGTCGTCTTGGCAGCTGAACGTTCACTGGACCCACGGTTTGCAAAGTGCTTTCAATCATTATAAATACACTACGTTGTTCACTGATACGCGTGAAATTATATTTATTTGGGTTAAAAAATGTGGAAACACTTGTTTACTCGGCAGCGTCTGAGTCAAGATTAAATGTTGGAACAACCTTCACCATTGGGGTTTTATATGAACTCTGCAGACGACAAGTACACTGGATGTTCCGCTACGTTATACGTAGTACGTTGTCGATTTTAAGTTATTTCGTCGTACCCAAAGAATGAAGAAAAGGATAAAGAATCTATTTGGAACTAAAATGATCTTGAGTTTATTCTATATGTTTTAAAAAGGGTTTTCTATTTAAAGGGTCTTCTATACAAGTTAAAGGTCAGGGTACTAGATGAACAAAACATGGGGCTCTTGTATATTGCATGTAACTATTTTTAAGTTTGTTTTACTCTATTTGTGAGTTTGCTGCGGATGAGCAAAACAAGAGAAATACGTTTATTTTGTTGTTTTGTTTGACTATGCCCTACATAATATAGTACATCATAGGTGTAGCGAAGGAAGATGCTGACGTAAATTCCTTTGCTTTTCCTGTCCCAATATCTGTTTACTTCAAGCATGCTGTGGAAAAACAAGATAATCAAGACGTTTACGTTATCATTTATCATTTCTTGTTTTCGTTGCTAAATGCATCAACTCTACTGCGAGTAATGAGACTCTTTACGAATGTTATTGTACACATTCTTGTGTGATGCATCAGAATCAGAAGTGTAAGTTGAAATCCAGATCAATATTGCATTTACGAACGATGATATTAAATGTGTGAGTTATATAATCCATTTTGAAGACATAACGTGTAAGACTAGAAAGGGTTGTGTGTAGTTTTATCAGGATCATATCAGTACCATTATTCTTTGGGGGTGTGTTTTGATATAAAATGGATGTGGCAAAAGGGTCAACCTAACTTTTCCAAGAAATCTAACCCTTCTACCCTTAATGTCCTTAGATATGTATCTGGTTTGAATTTACGATTCTTCTGCTGTAACTTTTTACGTGGATACACGGAATATTTTCATTCATAGATATAAACAACATAAGCGTGAACTTCGACGGGCAAAACTGTACATCGTTTTAAATAAATATGTAGTAAAAAATCGAATGCCAATATGAAATTGAAATCAGTATACATGAGTCTTATCTGTCGTTGTACCCCGTACTTTCAAATGTAATTTTCCACTCGGACTAACAAAAGTTGAAAGTAAATTAAGATGTAACTGACCTATAGTTTGCTAGATGTGTGGCAAATGCCATCAAACTAATCATTCACACTGGATATATTTTCCTGACGCCAGCGCTTCACTCGTTTAGAACAACATGAAATCGATAAACTCTCAAAATATTTTCCATTCCTGGTGATAGTTGATTAGAAAAATATATTCCCAATTCATTAAGATAGCAGCCCTTCTCGACTTACATAAGTGAACCCTTCTGAAACTAATATTTAAAAAATGCCATTTCTGTTATGGGGACGTTTCCACAGGAAGAATCGTTATCCGATTTTTTTTATATTCTTAACAATACTAAGAGTTAACATTTGTATATATTTTATGTTTGTGATCACCTACTGTGAAATGTTTAAGGAAATTAAAGCTTTATGTTTATGGACGACTTTAAAATATATATATATAATATATATATAATACTACACGTATAGCGTATTAAATCTAATTGCAAAAAAAAATCTATAGCTACCAAGCGCATGCATGCACTATCCAGTGCTAAAATATGCGTTTTTGAACGCTGAATTTCGCAATGTTTGCGGCTTGTCAGCACGAATTTTCTTTCAGCGTTCGAAATAGGAGTTCTTGCCCTTTTGAAATCTGTAAAAAAATCTGTGCTGGCACCGCGCAGACGCCTTTAAAAACGCTCGGCGAACTGGCCTAAACAATTCCATTATCCTTCACTTCTTCCATTATCAGCAATTCTTTAATAAAAATGTACCTGGCTGTCGTGTGCCCCGTTTCGCCGTTTCTCCGTTACTCCCCTCTGTTCGCGCTCTACAGGCCAAACGGTTCAACCGATTGACCTGAAATTTTGCACAGACATTGGAAATAGGCTTAATTTTGGAACCTCAGTGAGTTTTTTTTTCAAAAAAGATAACCCTTCCACAGGTCCTTGCAGGTGCCTGAATTTCTTATATGACAACCGGGGTTCATTTTTTGTGGGATGATACACCTATATAAGTTAGACGTTGTCCTAAAATGGCAGGTCCCAATTTCTTTCCCCTGGGGTTCTAGAGGGGTTAAAATTGGGCCAACTGGTTATCGCTGTAGCTTTCCAACCGTACAACCGATTGAGCTCATTTTCACGTGTTATATTAACATGATATCAGCAACAATTTGCATTCTTTAATTCTATAGTTACAACGATTTATGTTATGAATGTCAACTGTGGAAGGGATTTTTGATCGCATAAAAACCGTAAACAAAAGACGTAAATTACTTCTCACGTTTCTTCACACTCTTTGTATTGTGATTGTTTAGTAGGGCTTTCTTTATCACTCAATTAACAAATCAAAAATTTTAACTAACGGTAAATTGCAAACAAGAAACTGTTCGCTTAATTTGGCTACTAAACCAATTCCCCAGAAAATACATCGATCAGGATCCAATCGCTAGGATAGTAATTATTAGTTGTTCTATTAGTCATCCAATCTTTCTCATTGTCCTTTATCCACATCGGGTTCATAATTGACGCGATCACTGTTTTGTTATTATCTGCACCCAGCATTGCCGCCCAAAAACTGAAAGTGCTCCGTGGAACGATGAAATGTTTGCATCGCATCATCAAGTAAAAATCCTGTAAACTTGTTACTGATTTATCGGAAACGAAGACAATCCTCCATTTCTCCCGGAAGTCACCAAACGCCTCTTTAACGTAATCCATATCGTTGGAAAAAACAAAGAAAACTGGGCTCCGTAGTTTCTCCGCATTGAACAATTTCGCCAGTCGGCGCATCGCCACACGCTGATGAGCAAAAGGAACCATGAATTTGGACGTGAGAAAGTCGCCGCGGCGGACATGAACAGCGACACTTTCACTCGCATCAATCTCATCAAGAATTGTCCTTAAGGCAGGTGTCAAACTGTTTCT
>JAAXOA010000825.1:0-19242 GCA_036561885.1 Salina celebensis
AAATATGAACGTCATAGCGTTCTGAACACAAGAGATTGTTAAAATATCAGTTTTTTGTTGTATGTATGACGACAATTGACATAAACTTTGTTCTATTTTACAGGTTAGAAGGTTCACCGCACAACGGAAAGAAAATAATATTAGTCAAAGGAAAGAGTTACGAGCAATACGAATGTTTTTCCCAGTGGTCGTTGTCCTCTTTATATCCAATATTGTCCCAATCATTGCCCTTGTCCTTGCACTTCAGTACAATGTGATACACAGAGAAATGTACAGTGGACTGTTCTTATCCTTTGCGTTTAATTCTGCTGTAAATTTACCAATATATTATGCAAAAGGCGCAGGCTTCAGGCAAGAGTCCAGAGAAGCATTGATTAAAATATTTCCATCGCTACGTAGTTGGTTTCCGAATAATCCTAAACCTGTAGCAGAAATGGAAGCAAGGACGACGGATACAAATCCAAACAATGGATCGACGGCCTGTTGAAGTTAATTAACGTCGCTTTTTAATAGAAGAAGCGTTGTTTGTGAGGACAATATAGTATTCGCTTATGTGCGGTACCTCAATATTACAATAAATCATAAATGCAACAATAATTGTGTATGTTGATTCTGTTTCATTTCAACGACGTTCTGGAAGTATGATATATGACAGGAGGGATGCATCGAGTACGGGCTCGGTACTTGTCAAAGTCTGGCTGTGTTTGATGACGTAAACTGCGTTTTGATTGACAGAAATCATTGTTTTGCTAAGGGATGGTTTATTTATATGTTTTAGATATGGAAAAACCACTTTTTACCTTGATATTACATATGTACCTTTGCTTAAGAAGCGTTTTATTAAATTTTTGGCAAAAACAAAGTTCCGCCGAGTACTCGGCGAGCTGACTCGACCGAGTCATAAAATTTCATAAATACTCGATATTCTTTACTCAGTCGATTTTTTAGGGCTCGATTCATCCCTATAAGACGAATTAGTTTTGTAAGCTGCTGACCAGATTGTATAATCGCTTCATTAAGGCCAGCAAAGCCAGCAAAGTGCCAAAAATAATCCAATGAACAGGAAACCCTCATGTCCAGAAATTTTTATATGTAAGGATGGAATGTCAAATCTTCGTTCGAATACTTTGAATGGCAATTTCTTATACTTAACGATACCACACTTATTGTTAACGTTGCCTAAAGACCGTGATATAGCATTCAGCGTATTGCAATTAATATATCAAAACAGAACTGTCCAAACCTAATCGAGAATTTACAAGATTTTCAGTAAAAATCTAAATTTGGTCACTAACTTTTGAAGCTAACTCTTTGCGCTTTGAGACTCGGTCAAACACGGATATTGATTCACTGATTCAAAAGTGATCGCTACTTTCCCTATGATTTATACGATAAAATATGAAGCAAAAAACAAATTCCCTTCATCACAAAGGTAGTTTGATATTTGTTTCTCTTGAACGAATATTTCACGATGCGTCTCGAAAATAAATAAGTTAAAGTTTTTAATTAATAAGTTACAACGAGATTATTTTGAAAGTCTGATTTATAATTAGCACTAAACAATATAATTTTGATCATTAAATCCCACGGTGTAAACGGCGTGTTTCTCATATTTTCTACGAAATGGAAAACGAGCAAGGATGTCTTTATCATCGGAATGTCAAATATTGCTTGCTGATGGTTTTTCAATCTTAAGATGGCTTTAATACCCATCTAAGAATGTACAATTGGTGTTCAAGAAATTCTGGGGGATGAGAATCTATACTGCAATTCGGTAACTGAAGCGTATCCGGTGAACCCAATCGTCTACTACATTAGTGAAGGAAATCGACAGAACATTAGGCCAAGCTTTAGGGTTCATATCGTAAAAAGCCAGAATCACAAAGGTTTGAAGGAAACATTTGCATTTGCAAATGAAATGTAGTTCCCAATACCAATATTTATTCTATGATTCCAAACAAACTGATGAATAAAAGATATTACATAGGAACATAATAGATAAACCAGGATTTCTGCTGTTTTGGCTGTTCTCAACATGAACATACCACATAGATGACATTAGAATGATTGACCATACGCCTTCTCGAGATTGTGTCTGTGCTGGACTGGAATCAAACCTAGGATTGGGCGATAGCATAACGAACCATTATGAAAATTTAGAATTTAACACAGCCTAGCTTTATAAATTCCTAATTATATTATCTTTGAGTACCAATCGTCAGTCCCTCCGCAATTCACTGAAATTTCATCGGAAGTGTGAAAGAATACACGGACACGACGGTCGTTCATTTTTTTGTGAAGATATCATTGACTTCATGAGTTCATAAAGGACAGGATATTCTGAACGGATCGATTCAATTTTATAGTTTCCATTCAAAATGTTAAATCCGCATTTAGGTCCAAGGCCAAATGGGTGCTCTCCTGAAGTTAATATGTAATATATTAAACATCCTAAGGAAAAAATGTCCGTCGGTTCAAGCTACAAAAATCAGAAAGTCATTATTATTGCTGCGCTTATTCATTGTAGCAATACTTTTAAACAATAATAATACTTTGTTATGAAGCTCTGAATGGGTGCTATTGTCGTCAATGTGCAACAGAACTTCTTTCCCAACCCAAAATACAATTCCAGTCATGTCCGTAGCTGCATGTAGGCACTTATCAGCGTGATCAATAAGAGTGCTCATTCCTCCGTCTGCTATTTTTACTTGACGCCGTGGGGAAACTTCATTGCCCAAGGAAAACAATATGTTAGTCGGCTTCATATTTCCGTGAGCAATGTTGATACTGTGAAGATATTCCAATCCAGTAGTAATTTGCTTGACTACATCTATTTTGTTGTAATAAAAATATTTTTGTTGGACATTGTCCTGCAGCGAGCAAGAGCATAATTCAGATGCAAGGAATAAATAAGAGTTCTTTATCACTTCTGCATGAATGTTCCAAAGTATGTTTGGATGTTTTTGTGTTGTTTTAAAGCAAGAAATTCTACCAAATAGTACATCCTGCCATTCGGTTGAACAGTAAAATTTCTTGGCGCACACTGGCATTTGATTATTATAAGTTCCTAGGTAACAAACAGCATGCCTTAAGTTCGTTCCTAGGATTACTTTGGTATTGTACAAAATAGACTTCTTTTGTTTTAGGTTACGACGACCTACACTGTTTGACAGTATTCCACTGAGTTTCATTTCACCCTGCTTCTTTAGAAATCCGATAGTGGTATCGTATTTGGGTTCTTGTGGTGAAAACAAAGACGCAATTTTATCCTTTAAAGACGAAGCATGCAAATTTCCACTTTCTTTCTTCTCGTCCTCTTCCTCATCAAAAAATGCTTCATCATCTACGGCAGTTTTTTCCTCATAGTTCATAAACACTGCTGAATTCTCAATACCGTCTCTTTCTAGCAAGCAACTCTGTTGTTCAATGTTGGAAAGTTCAATATTTTGAAAATCCCGTTGCATCTGAAGAACATCTTTGCCAAATCGTGTGCTCAAAATATCACCGGGAGTGTTACCTATAAGATTTTTCATCTCTAAGAGCGGATGAACTTGATCATAGAATAAAGTAATCCAATCTTGAGACAGCTGGAATGATACGCCTGGTTGACTGGCGAAAGCATGCGCTATATTGTTTTTTTCTAAGTCGACCTCCATGATATCAAACCCTTTGTCAATTAAAGCTTTCGTGACATCCATTGGATTTGCATGACTCAAATAGTGTAAAGGAGTTCTCCCTAAATTATCTTTCCGGTTTACACATATGCCTTCGTCTATTAAATATGCTGCTACGTTTACTTTGCCGGCTGTACATGCTAAATGCAAGAGACTTTCTCCGTTGCATCCAGTTTCGTCGATGTCACCTCCCTCTTCAAATAGTAGTTCGAAGGTTGATGCATCTTCCATCTTTCCGAATGCTACAGCAGAAATTAGTGAAACTCCATTGAGCCGGAATTCATCTTGCCCAGAGTCAATGCAGAAGCTGTCTTCAGAAGAAGAAGTCTTTGGTGCAGGTAAAGCAAAAGAGGATTGTGAGTAAAGCAAACCAAAGACAGTTATAAATTCAGTGTCAGTGTAGAACAGAAGCCCAGTTTGAATCAGCCGTAACTTCGCAGCACTGCTTATTTGTTTCCAGTCAAACTTGAAAGTATCCGCTAGAAACTGAAGTAGTGCGAGGCTTACTCCTACCATGTCACAATCCCGGGTTGGAAATATTTTTAGTACTTCTATATCTGTGCCAACCAAATATTTTAGTATTTCCCATCTTGTTCCTAGTTCAGTTTCTGACATTTCATGCGTTTCAGCAAGGCATAGCTCAATCATAACTGGCGGCACATACTTCAGTTTTTCAGCTACAAGAACAACCATTTCTAAGTCGTTTCGCCTAATAGCGGCACTGATTGGTGAAACCATTTTTGATGGAAATGATACAACCAGCCGGTCAAACGACAATCGATCTGTTGTCTGTATCAAGCCAAGAATGTATTTTGCTGAAGAGTGGGAGCCATATTTAACAACCCAATGTGACAGAATCGAAACACTTGCAGTTTTATGATATTCTAATAACCATTTTTCAAGTTTCAATAATTCGTTATTCTTGTGGAGCATGAAACAAGCCGTCGGAGCCAAGAAAACCTGAGATAAGTCGTATCGGTTCAATTGTGCAGTGACTACTTTCGAAATCATCATGATTGACTTGTAATCTTGATAAATGCTACAAAATATCGCGTTAAATAAGATTCCATCCTTTGCGATTTCTTTGAAATCCATTCCAGTAAAAGGAAAGATATCAGTTGATGATGATGACGAGTGGAACATTTCGTTGAGGAAGCCAAGCACCGAATCGTTCCGGAATAACATGGTTTCGAACTCAATCTCCTCCCAGTTTGGGTTGATGTGGAAAAGGTCTACCTTATAGTGTGGTACTGACCCAAGCACTATTGTAAAGAAATATGTCGCAATGAAGTTGGCATGCTGCGAAAATGAAGAGTCAAGATTTCCAGTCCAGAAGTCGTAAAAAAATTTAGCTGCGAAATACTCTGCAAATATTCTATCAGTAAAAATGACGTCTTCCCTATCTGTGTCAGCAGTGTAAATATCAGTTGAAGTTGCAAAGTCTATGGCAATATTTTCAGGTGGGGCTAACAACTCCTGAAGTTGATATGCCACACGTGAAAAAACCAATTTAAGCGCTTTCTCTCGGTGAAAGTTGTTCAATTGCTGCAAAATTTGGCTATTAGTATCAATATTTGTATCAATTCCTAATGTGCCCTCTAGTTTTGAAGCTGATTCCTTGACGAGTATGTCCATCAAAGATGTTCTTGACGACATGTAATGAAGGTGGAAAGTTGGGACCTCGGGTAATGTACCAGCTGCGAACATCTGAGCTGCTGACTTATGAATACATGATAAGGCATAAATTTGAATAGGTGTTTCCACAAAATTTGTGTTTCCCTCCTGACGACTTACAGCTGAAATCAAACAGTGCGCAAAGTTTGCAAGTTTACTCTGGTCAAGCATTGTTTCATTCTGCTGCCATGACTGCACCAAATAATCTGCTTGCTCCTCTTTGGACAATGCCAATAGATCGTAAGACTCGAATGAAATTTCTCCCAGCTGCTTACGCAAATGTGGACGAGAAGTTATACAAAGGCTGATTTTGTGCGTTACTAGCCATTCCAGTAATGGTATGATTAATGTAATATGGTGAGGTGACATCTCATCCAATCCATCCAGAAGTAAACACATTGCCAACTTCTTTTGAAGCACACCGCTTTCAACAATAGATGCAGCCAATTTGCTTCCACAAACAAAATAGAAAAATATTGGAAGGAGATCCATTAAATTTGACTGACCTTTGGATTCAAATAAATCGTGGTCCTGGAGATAAAGGCTAAACTGAGAAAGTCTGACAAATGCCACTAGTTTCTTTCTGTTAAACATCTCCTTTAGTTTACCAGCTAAATTCTCCAGCAGCCTAGTTTTGCCCATTCCTGGAAGATCACACACACAAATGGCACAAGTCTCAGATTCGCCAGTAAGTTTCTCAATTAGGCCATTTTCACTGATGACAGCATCCTTGAATTTATCCCGTTGGCAAATATGGTCCCAAACTAACTTCGTCATGCTTGTTGTTCTTACAAGAGCGTATTCGTCAAGCTGGACATTTGCCATTATTAGATGAACTGGGTTCGACTTCCTCGTCACAAAATTGTCCCAGTCTTCTTGCTTTCCTAACAGTATGTGACGACATGGAGTTTTCTTGACTTGTTTGTCCATGAAAGTCGTTGTTTCCACGGGATTTGACTTGACAAGGTCACACAGCTCGTTAAAAGTAATCCCCTCGAAAACAAATATATCTTCAGAATTAACACGGAATACTTTTGGATTCAAAGTAAAAAAAACTTGAAACATGTCTTGGGATGTAGAAAGACGCGGATCGTGGAAGTTCCGAAACTATTTTTAAGTCCTTCACGTTATGTCTCAGTATGTAATGGAGCTCTTCACGACAGTCCGACTTCTGGAGAATTTTTTCAACATCATCGATTGTCAGAAATGGTAACAGCTTGTTTAACGCTAAATATTTTCCGTTGTACGTTACTCCAAGGCTAAACAGGCGATCTGTACTTATCTCAATTTGGGGATTTAATTTTTCATTTTCCTTTCGCAGTAGCATGAGAGCATAACTGTGATTCGTACTTTCTAGAACTTCAAGAAGTGCATCGAAAGCCCCAATTTTTGTCATTAGAATGATGTAAAAGCTTCTGTTCTTATCATAAGACGTCTGTTGGGAGGTCTATGTATTTAAAAATATTGCCATGAATACATTTAAAAAGGATACAACATAAGGTAACGATAAAATCTTACCACAAGATCAATTTCTTCAAAACTTAAGATTCCACGGGACAGAAATTCGTCTAAAAACTTGTTGGAACAAAGTGTGTGTTCGTTTAGACGCACAAAATTCTTTCTTATTAGATCCACCTGGTGATGTTCCATTTTACTTGTTTCTTAAATGAATCGGTCCCGGAAAGTTACACCCTTGTCAAAAGTACACTCCGTGTTTCAAAATATGTGTATTAATTCCTTCGTATTATAATTTGGTCTTTGCCCTAGATTGAACAATTATTGTACACTCATTTTAAGGGGAAACTAATTAAAATGTTAGTAATTAAAGTGCTACTCCTAAAATTGTAAAGCGTAGTGCTATAACTAATAGTTGAAAACAAGACACCTGTTTCAAAGTACTCATTCAGACCAATGTTATCAAACTTGACTACACTTTATCCGTCAACCGAATGATAACGTGAAAGAAATAATCGACTAGATTCTACTGCTTATGCTGATCAAACCCAATCTAAATGTGATGTAGTAAGTATCCCTTTCTGCTGATTAATGTTATCAATATGTGGTATAGTGTGTTGATAAGATCCATATTTGGGGCGTGGACCAAAATTTTTGTATACAATAACAAGAATTTTTACACATTTTACAGCTCAGTCAGTCCATTTGTAATATGCTAAGCCAGTTCGTTGGTTAGTGATAGAATACAACTTTTGTCGTGTTCACCAGTCGGTGGCATGATCTCATTTTCTCAATACATCTCAGGTTCACATAATCTATACAGTTCAAAAGTTACTTATAATGAAGCCTGGCAACTGACAACATTTAAAAATTACAATTGGAGTTTGCAAATATGTTTTGCAAAACGACATTTATGCATGTCGTATGTATATAATAAAAATGTCATTAAATTTTGAACTGGTACCAGTCTGAGTGGTCAAGAGATTTCACAACAGACAGAATTAATTACTTCAACACAATATCTAACTTTTGCATATTGGAATGACAAACTGTTTTTGCATGTGTTACAATTGGACGCTACACAATCGTATTAGGGAAGCTTTGTTTAACAAAACCAACTTTGGAAGCCATCCATAAATATGATGGAAGTCATTCATAACTCACGTTTGATCTTTAAAATTGGCGTGACCCTGTCAATACTGACACTGATATCGACAAAATTGTATTAAATTGTGTGTATATTGACAATTGTACATACATAGCTTACGCTTATCAAACTGTTCCTTATGACCAGATTAGTGTAACACTATCATATTCTTTGGTAGTATTTAAATCGGGGTAAGCAGAGTTAAACCTGTAAATCGTTCATATATAGGCCGGCGGAGTTTTAATCATATCAGTACAAAATTTATTTGCGCAAAATTGCGTTCGATGTGCCAATCATCGGTTCGTCGTGATTGTCATGTTATCTGTACGATATGTATTATGTAAATATGTAAAAAAAAACATTTGTAAACTTATATGCACTTATTCCAGTTATAGATACTTACATGAATTTGACTTGTTTGCTTTGAATAGCCCGATTTGCTTCAATATTCAAAGGTTATTTTGTTTGGAAGGTAAAATCTCCAAAATTTTACAATGAGAATGCACCGTTTTAAACTTATTAAATTTTTAGGCGATGGTTTTATTGATTGACCTTCATTATATCTGACAACTGCATATCCTAGCAAAAATACTGATCATTCATAACTTCCATAGCCGAAGGCCGAGAACATGCTTCTTCGGAAACCATCAGTGATATCAACTGAATAGCTTCCTCCCGCCTACGACCAAGAAGCTCATTGCCATTTATTAAACAATGTGAGGTTGAAAATCTACTTAAATATGCCATCAAATCCTTGAACGTTTGATGACCACCACCAAGTGTGAACGCAAATACTCGACCAAGGGTGAAAATGTCCATCCCCGTCGTCTAAATATACAAACAAAATCCATAAGATACTAGAATAGATTGTTGTGTTATTAATAAACTATTTGAATAAATACTAACCATAATTATTTGAGTCCCTTCATCCATTGCATCTCTAATCTCTGGTGATATCCATTGAGTATCGGCAAGGGATATTTTGTGTGGATTGTATGAAACTGCTAATGAGTTAGTATCGCGTAGCAGTTTGGATTTTCTGAAATCACTTATTTTGACAAGGCCATAGCAGTTGCTTTTAAAAGTTACCAAAATCTTTGTTGGCTTTAAATTCCCGTGTATTATACCATTTTGGTGTAGAAACCCTAATCCAGTAGCGGCCTGTCTCAAAATATCCATGTGATCAAAAGTCAATTGCATCTCGCAGTGACTACCGGTCGCCAATGCTTGAAGGGATAGGGTACATTTTTCAAATGCTAGTAGAAAACTATCACGGCGAATTGTAGCATCATAAAATTGAACTATATTTGAATGACAAGGCAGCTCTTCCAAAATCGTTGTTTCCCAGGTAAGACTGACAATCTCGTCTTCGCTAAAATTAGTCTTTCGAACAGCAACACTGGATCGATACATCATTTTTCCTTCGTAAACCTTTGTAAGGGGCTTTTTCACAACATACTTCTTTTCCTCCACGTGTATACTCTCCCTGTCGATAGCATGCCGTCGGCGGAACTCGTAGAAAACGTTGGATACAGCGCATTGTCTACTCGCATTGAAAATTTGTCGAATGTCAGAAAATGCAACTGACCTCGTCATTAACCTCACGTAGAAATTCAAGGCTTTTTGGGAGCTGGTAGTGTTTGTTCCTAGCTGCAAAAGGACACACAAAGTATGTTTCAGTTTATGTTTTAGTCTTAATGTGTTGATTTCCAAAAACTTGCTTACGATAATGTTGACATCCTCCAAACTGAATGGGCCATTATTTATAAACGCAGCTAGTAAGGGTGTTGTGCAATCAGTGTGTTTAACAAGGTACGAAAGATTATTCAAAATACACTCTTCTTGTTCAGGATTCATTCTGCTACTTTTGAATGCACGTTTTGCTCTGAAATGAAATATTTTATCTACCTAACCGTGCAACCAAGTTATGCGAAATCAACCTGCACAAATATTAATGCCAATGTTACTGATATTAAACGGCTTCATGTAATTCCGACTTATTTTGTTATCAGTCAACTTGATAAATTAAAGAGCAGGTCAGTGTAATGCAGCATGGTACGAGATTCGAGCAGACAAAAATATATGGGAAGAAGAGTCGTTCTATTTAAATATGGTTTGAGTAACTCTAAAATGTACTGTCCTTTACTGCGGTAGTGTACTGCCCATCATTTTCTCATAAGCTGAATGCATATTCCTTGGATGTAATACCAAAGGTTAAAATTCAAATATGATAGGATTGTGGGCAACTGATAGACTGATAAAATGTGCTGCCTGACACCCTCTCTTCTGAAATTATAGCTTTGGCAACACGTCGGCACAATTTACTATATCACACGAGTAATAAAAAACAATTCGTCAATGTTGATAATAATACCAATCTAGGTATTGATAATAATTCCACGTGCATCCAAAAGTAGTAAGAAAAAAGAATTCTTTACAAATGGCTTCCTTCATTAACTTATGTGTGGCTGTGGGGGATCGAAACTACAATTCAATTGCTTGTAGCGATGTCTCGTGTTACTCATATTCGCTGTTATAATATAACAAGAACAAGAAGGACAGAAAGGTCATGACCTGAAAACTCCAAGTCATATCAGAAATGCGTGTAAATACCACTTTAATGATCAATTATACTCTTTCAGAGCAATGTCCCTGATTACTGATATTTCCACAATTACCAGAAATTTAAATCCCAATCTAGTTCATGTGAATGGAACTTAATACTTTTCCGGGGGCATCACTTTCCGGGGGTTACAATTGAATTAGCAGGTCTGACGACGAATTTCACAACAACAAAATATGGCGAAATGTTTCATGTCGCTGTTTAAAGTCACCCTATTCTGCTAAGAACCACCTGTTAATAGGTCGTGATCCAGATTATAGGCTCGCATGACTTGATAGGCTGACAGGTAATTTGACTTTCCGACAACAGCAGCTGGAAACAAAAGTGCTTACTGCCCTCTTGTTAACGAGCCGTAGAAATTTAGTGAATTGAAGTAAGAGGATGGGAATTGAATTGAGGCAACAATTTCCAACCAATAGTTTACTGGTTCTGCGATGATATTAGAAGGTAAAACAGCTGGTGAGGGGTGAAATGAATTTTTACATCCAACAAATCAGAACTAGGCACCGTTTCTACTTATCAGTAAATATTGTTGGTTCATTTTATTCATGCAAATTTTATTCAGGCTTGCAATAAGGTAACCATGAATCTGTTCGTAGAGTATATCGGAGTGAAATAGTCTGGAAGTTATTTTCTTTTGCATATCAACTTTGTATAATCGGATATGTAACTGTTTGTGTGATTAATATTGACATGGGTCGTGCTGAATTTCTTAATGTGTGGCCAGGAAACATTAAAGGACGGACACCTCTACTTTTGGACACTGTCCGGGAAAAACAGTATTTCCCACCAAAGTGTCCAAAAGTCCCAAAATCCCTTTAGAATTAAATAGTGGCGTCTGAATTTATTAAATCGAGTTCCTACGCAGTTAGGAAAACAACGCTTTACGTCTGCTATATGAGTTAGAACATCACTAGAAACGTTAAATAATCAATATTTTGATGAAACTCAAGCTGATTAGCGTTAAAACTTGAATTTTTAATTTCGGACACAAATCCGTCAGGGGCTGGACTGGTAAAAACCGGTATTTACCGGTAAATACCGGTATTTACCAAAAACACTTTATACTACTTTTTATTTCCTGTGTGTGGCTTAGTTATAAAAAACAATAAACGAAAAATTAGGAAAAATGGTACTTAGGAGCGGTGTCATAGCTATTTTTGCAAAAGCTAGTCAGTTAACATAGATTTATTCCACAACAAAGCAAGCGATCACATTTTGAAATTTCTTGATTTCACGTGGAAGACGAGAACATGAACAATTAACGTATCTACTTCCAAATTAAATTGTCTTGTATACCCTCAAAGCTAACCACCCCCTTATCTCAAATGATCGACACAATTTTACCCCGAACCCGAAATTCTAGCACAGTTTTAATTAAGCCACAATTATCATATACTTTCATGATTATTTTAAACCCTCCCAAGCAGTGTCAAAAACATGTTTTAGAGAAATTGTTAAGGTAGAACGCATGCTTTTAGCACAATATAGTCACAAATATTCCGGGGTCATCTTCGATCTGGATTGTGTATCGCTTCAAAATTTATGAGTTTCCACTGTATCAGACAGAAATGATTCAAACTCACTTCAAGCTTCTTAAATGCGTTTTAAACTGTCAGAAGTTTTTGAAAATTGAGCTTATAGTTAGGAATAAAACAACTCAAAAAATTAGCCTTCACCCCGACTTCAACATAAAACAAAAACAATACGAAACAAAAGTTATATTCATTCGTTTTCTAATTGCTGTACTTCTGGGGCAGGGAGTGTCCGTGGTTTATAAGGAAACAACTAAATCACTTCATTTGCTTTCTCTTCTTGTGATCGCTGTGATTCTGAATATAACCGGTAACGCAATATGTAAATTCAATCTTGCTTCTTGCAGTCAAGTATGTCAAGTGATAAACGGAATTCAAGAATTTCCCACTTTTCTGAACGAAACGGTCCAATGTGAAATTCCAAAGAGAAAGCATTCCCAAATATCTCGGCTTTGTATCGTTTTCGGATATGGAACTGTTGTCACATTTGCGATAATTCCGGTCATCTTTCTGTACGTGCTTCAGTGGAATGATCCATGTAACCCGTCCATTGTGGGCTACTTTGTTCTCCCAGAGTGCACCTTACCAGACATGTTCGAAAAAAATGTCGCACTTTCGGCGGTACTGTCAATCTGGAAACTTTTCATTTTCATTGGTAACCATTGGATGTGGGCTTTTGGATTTCATGGAATATGTGTCACAGGAATTGGAGTGGGAATATTATGCACTGTAACAATAACGGAGTATTTGAAAATGTAAACAAAAAATACATAATAACATATTGATAATAATCTTTACTTATACTTCAGAGTGGTTGAAGGGATTGGCTTTTGTTTTTCATGGAAATTTGTTACCATTCCTAGGTACTTCGAGTCATTTCAAACTGGACTGCAGTCAAAAAGACAACTTGCCCTTGGATATCGAACACTTCAGATACTTGCGTCACTCGAAAATGAAATATTATGTGACCATGTTTCTAAAGTAATGGCGCCTAATTTCATTTTGTTACAGGCAATCACAGGAGCTGCATTGGTACAGCTTGAAATAGATTCTGTGGCGTTGAAATTGTTGCTTGGTTTAATAATAGCTAACGCTATTGTGGGAATAATCGTCTACTTTGGAGCTTTTGTCAATGTTTACGTGGAATCAAAAATGGCCCTTATCAATTGCCGTAAAATAGTAGCATGGAAACACGACGATCGAAAATGGTTGAAACGATTTTTTCTAAGCTGCAACTCAATTAAGGTTCAGTTTGGGTCTATAAATTTCTTCGACAGATTAACTACTCTGAATTTCATTAATTTTGCGAATGAACTCACTGTCCAGCTTGTTTTGGTTTCTGGAAATATGTAATTGTTTGTTCTATCTATGCTAGCACTTGTGACTTGGAAGAACTTTCTAGCCTTGCCCCATACAATTTTGAAATGGCCAACATTCATTAGCATGATTCTGTAGTTCTTAATTAAAATTTTTTTTCTAATGTGTGTAACAACTTAATAATACAGTAACATCAAGCCAACAACGTATATATTTGTATATTAAAACAGAAAATTCTATTAGCCTTTGCATTAATTTCTTAAATAGCTCTTGTCGATCTTATCGTGTCGAATACAAAAAAAGTGAGTGATATTTTATGTACATAAATCAAAGGAGCGTACTAGTTTATAATTCAGGAATAAAAGTGCGTACACAATATTCATGACACAAATTTTAGAGGAAAGATCAGAGGCGTACGAACGGTGGTACAAAGTGGTACCACTGGGGCCGGGACACATTAGACCTGCCATCCGTCCTTTGTTCCAAAGGACAGTCCTTTGTTTTGGGCCTAAAATAGACAAATCAAAGGACGTCCTTTGTGTTGCGGAAAGCGTCCTTTTGTCCTTTGTTTCGGGATTTGGCAAAAAGATCATATTTTGGGCGGTTTTTCAATAAAAATTAACGTTTTTCGCCTATTATAGGCACAAATTTCTTATTACAAGTATATTTTTCGAGCCAAATATGCATTTTCTGCTAATTTAACGTTGAATTTTACATTGCGTGAATTTGACTCTCTTGCCTTCTTATGTACGGTTATATGTACTTTGGTAGTTCATTCTGATTAAGTGGTCCTTGCACTGTTTACAAGTTGGGACTGTAAAAAGGGCATGCTCTGTCGAAATTTAATCCTTCCGAAGTGCCGAATGTTTTTAACCATTTTGTTAGTGTTTTGAAACTGTTTCGCATTTAGACTGGTTTGGAGTTCGGAAATGACCGTTACACGTGTGTTGTAGCGTAGTTTTCTGAAGTACGTTTTGGGTTTCTTACATTTAAAACATTTCTTTCTCCACAGCTTCGTCTCAATACCACCGAAAAACAAAGATAATGCTAGCCCAACTAAAAGTATAACAAACAAAGAGTAAACTCTTTCGTCTTTGATGGACATTGAAGCTGTTGGGTCTGACACTTGCACATAAGTATCCTTCTTACGAAGATCCTCTCTGATATTTATCCAGTATGAATGAATACCGCTATCGAATAAGACTTTGTACAGCTTCGATGCCAATTTCTGCCTTTGCCTAGAATATAAGTAGTACCAACTTGTTGCAGGTGCGTATACTTTGTTCAGAAAATAGCATTTTTTCCTCGTCCCCTTTTGAAGAGCTAATAAAATTTCAATTAAGTTTAAAACCACTGGCTTATAATTGAATCTAGACTCTGCATACGTTGCATAAAAGTAGTTTGTTCTCCGAATCATTCGTGTCCCGGCCAACATGAACTCGGCAAAAGTATTGAAATTTTGCAGAAAAATGTCTGGTGCCCAGAATCTTTCCAGTGATGTCATATTCTCCTTGTACCCTTCCCGCTGCAAATCAGGATATATTCTAGCAAGTAATTGAGAACGATAAGACCGCAGTAGGGGCTTCGGAAAGCCAAAACCATGGCTCCATTTGTGGCCTGATTGAAACAGTTGCAAAATATTTTGTGGATGCTCAAGTGACCTAGGAACAATTATCGATTCTGTTGTGCCCGAGAGATAAATAAACTCAATAAAAAAACATGCTATCAACAAAGACATTCGGCAACTTTCCCGCTTACTAATTACTCTCTGTAGTAATACCTGTATCAACTCGAATACCGAATCTAGTCGTGATATTCCCACGCTGGTTAAGCGAAGGCAGCAGTACACACTGATAAAAAAACCCAGAAGGATCCACCATGTCTCCCAGTCAAGGCTTTGAAACATTACTTTTAGAATGTTGACGGTTTCGATTGTTGTATGGTCGTTGCAGTAAAAAGGTCGAATTGCACCAATGTCCTTCATAACATAGTGGCCAGCTTGTTGGCTCAAATCTAACCTATACGTGTCCAACTTCTCCATAACTCTTACAATTACATCGAAATGATTGTTACTGCCTGCAGAGACTCGAGAGAAGCCGAGAGTTAGTGTGGCATTTTCAGCGAGGCTTAATATCCGGATAGAGTGTGCATGTACAGAGATACATGGATCTTCGTAAAGGTCGACCACACGAACTTTCTTTGTTGAACAAACCCTGCGCTCCAAGCTGGCATCATAGAACCACGAAGGATTCTGTTTAGGTGCACGAATACTTCTAATTTTTTGATCAATCCGTCCGGCGAAGATGCGATACTTCAAATATAGTTTCGCTGTTAGCCAACAGCTGTAGGCACATATTCCAATTACATTTCTAACTCTGCCTTTTTGTCCCAATACAATAATGTACGCCACCGTAGGCGGCATGTGGACTGGATCCCTTGCTGCGTAAGCATCAGGCAAAGGTGCAGCATGGTTGCTGGTTGCAATTCCAATGATTACGTGTGATTCTGGAAAGTTGACCAATCCTACTGTACTCTGGATGCTCAGTTGAATCCAGTTGGACCAATAGTTTGCAAAATCCGTTTCGTCAATTGGTAGTTTGTACGCCATCATATGTGTGACTGTCGTTATTGTTATTGAGCATTTGGTCTTGTGATTTGATGAATATTTGCGAGAGACCATTGTTTTCGCCAAATATTTAACATGATTGCTCATGGATACCATTTGAACGTCAACATCAGTGATCAAATGTACGAAACTGGTACGTTCTAAGTTCCGGTCCATAACGTCAGCAATATACATGTCCAGGACAGCTACAAGTATTGGTCCTCCACCCATGAAGTGTGTCGGTCGAACCCAAGTGAGCTCACATGAGAAGTATTTATTTGGGTTAATCTGTAATCGAAATGAGAGGCAGAAATGTACAAGCAGTAACAATGACATAAATATTGCCTGAGTCTGCATTTTGCTTAAAACGAATGAATCCTGAGCGGATTTTAGTGGCTATAATTGATTATATGCAAGTGAGGATAAGTTTCCAACACGATATTACGAAAGTTGATGTAAGCAGTTGTGGCAATTCGTGGCAACTGTAATCGTCGATGGCTCTAAGGAAAATAAATTATTCAACAGTAAAATGTATTGCGCACCCAATGACCCAATTGTGGAATCAACAACCTACTTCATTTTTTATAATGCTGTATTATTTTCTGAAAACTTGTGAATAGTATCATTTTGTCTGTCGGCCCTGTTGTGATCTAAAACTCAGACCCTTTGGGAAATATTGACCATCCTTGCAAATAATTAATTTGATGAGCTCTGCTTAGAATTCAAGTCTTTGATGGTACCGACTGTGCAGCTTTACCGAGGAATTGGCACTTCAAATTCACGTTTTGTAAAATCCTAACTTAAGATACAGCGCTACAGCACTAATTCCTAAGTAGTGTGATATACTTGCTTGCATGAATATTGATTCAAATATAAAATAATCAAAGTGGCTTCTGTCGACCGAGTTGTGTCTTGTACCTGAAAAATTCTCATAATCCCAGTGAAGGTAAACCAAACACTCGTAGGACATGCCGCGGAAATTCGATATGAAGGGCTGAATACGAGCTCAGCACTAGTTAGCAACATATTTTTCAAATAGTTACGCTTGCAAAGTCTAGATTTACAAGCATCGGGTTGGTATCGCTCTCGACATTTGTTATATCTGGAATCCATGCAATAATCTTGCGAATCCAAATATTTAAAATCCTAAACTTATTTACAAAAGCTACTTATCTTTTACCCTGTCCACTGACTTGAAGTCCGTACATAATTTATACTTACGGGGCGCGTGCTTTAATATAAATAAGTAGTTGCGCATTTTGGTACCTGAAGCACTTGCATCATTATGTAATAATAAAAAAAGAATGCATGATTTTTCGTATAAGTATTTAAATTTTTATTTCGTTTTATAGTTACGGGAAATTAAGTGTTGGTATTACCTGCACTCGACACTACTGTATTTAACATATTTTGATGAAATATTCTACAATTGTTCCAAAGGCCAACAGAAGCGTATTAATTCGAGAGGAATCGGTTAACTCCTACGGGCTCGATTAAAATTAACTATGATCCATTTTAAATGACGAAAAAAGTTTGATTAACTATTGTGATAGAGCATTTTTGCTAATTACAACAATGCCTAATCTTTCAGTGATTAGTTGGTAATTAAAGTTAAACTTTTGCGAATTTGGAAAACTTGTTACTAGTTGCTGGATTTTTTGATCGAATCGTTTGTTATTTCAATGCGATCGTCTACGGACACTTTTCCATATCGATTATCGGTTTATGTGGAAATAATTATGGATGGACATATCAGACTCACAAAAATCGCATTTATTTAAATAATTGCCTCACGGAAGCATAAATCAATATTGCTATCATTCACCATGAGCCAAGCTAGAATACAGCATTATCTAATGAAGTCAGTGTATAGCCAGCCACTACCTCAGTAAAAATTATTTAGTATTAATGGAAAACTTAACTTATTTAGCATTTTAAGCAACACAAAAATTTTCATGGCTGTGCCGGTTTTATAACGGTCTGTGCCCATTAACTTACAAGATGGAACGAAAAAATAAAATTTACAAGAAGATACGTTAACCGTACTAATCTAGCGCAGTTTGTTTAACCAATTCTGGTCACCTTATGAAGCTTCAATTTATGTTTGTTATGTTACGCATGGATTAGATGCGTTTTAAACTGTCAGAAGTTTTTGAAAATTGAGCTTATAGTTAGGGATAAAATAACTCAAAAAATTAGCCTTCATCCCAACTTCGACCAAAACAAAGACAATACGAAAGAAAAGTTATATTCGTTCGTTTTCTAATTGCGGTACTTCTGGGACAGGGAGTGTTCGTGGTTTATAAGGAAACTACTAAATCAGTTCATTTACTTTCTCTTCTTGTGATCGCTGTGATTCTGAATATAACCGGTAACGCAATATGTAAATTTAATCTTGCTTCTTGCAGTCAAGTATGTCAAGTGATAAACGGAATTCAAGAATTTCCACTTTTCTGAACGAAACAGTCCAATGTGAAATTCGAAAGAGAAAGCATGCCCAAATATCTCAGCTTTGTATCGTTTTCGGATATGGAACTGTTGTCACATTTGCGATAATTCCGGTCATCTTCCTGTACATGCTTCAGTGGAATGATCCATGTAACCCGTCCATTGTGGGCTACTTCTTTCTCCCAGAGTGCGCCTTACCAGACATGTTTGAAAGAAATGTCGCACTTTCGGCGGTACTGTCAATCTGGAAACTTTTCATTTTCATTGGTAACCATTGGATGGGGGCTTTTGGATTTCACGGAATATGTATCACAGGAATTGGAGTGGGAATATTATGCACGGTAACAATAACGGAGTATTTGAAAATGTAAAAAAAGTTAAATAATAATATATTGATAATAATCTTTACTTATACATACTTCAGAGTGGTTGAAGGCACTGACTTGCTTAAGTTTTTTTGGGATTTTCTAGGTACTTCGAGTCCTTTCAAACTTAACTGCAGTAAAAAAGACAACTTGCTCTTGGATATTGAACACTTCAGATACTTGCGTCACTCGAAAATGAAATATTATGTGACCGTTTCTAAAGTAATAGCGCCGAATGTATACGTGGAATCAAATATGGCCCTTATCAATTGCCGTAAAATAGTAGCATGGTGGTTCAGCGTATAGCGACTGCTGCTGTTACAGACCGTTGCATATAGCGACAAAAAAGGTGTACATGCAAAAAAGGTTCGCTGCAACTCCCGAATCCCTGCGTGCGTA
>JAAXOA010000826.1:0-19212 GCA_036561885.1 Salina celebensis
AAATCTATTTAAATGTTACAGTCTGTGATGATTGTTTTCTTCAAATCAGTTGATGATGTACAGATGATCAAAAGTTCAGTCGTAAAATGTTGCATTATGGTACATGGAAACCATATTTCAACTCAGTAAACAAGCTTATAATGTACTCATGCCCAACAAAGGAATCACAATATCTATTTAATCTAAGGTCAAACCAACGAAATGATTCAATTCGTTTTACATGCTCTTAGGCATTATGGACGTGCCAGTGGGCGCATAATCAATATTTTTAAATCAGCGGAATATCATTCGTGATACGAACTCATACTTACTGGATTGGAGAGAAATTGCTTTAAAAACACCAGACACCAGAAAAACAATTGGCCTTAATGGCAACTAAAGCGGAATGGCAATCTACAACTACTACGCTGATTTTACGTCCGTTCTTCAACTTTTGAATTCGGTTGGGTAGGGGAAAGGTAAGGTGGTCAAACATGTTTATGGGTAGCCAGGGCTAACTTTCTCTCACGCGAATATTGCTCAGCAAAATATTTTGTTTCCTGAAACCAAGTGAATAAAAATTACTGTATGAAGTGTATCATTTTCGGCGTTGCCCTATTTTCTTTCACTGCTTCCGTTTAATAAACATGAAATCATTTCAAGCAGAAAACATTGATGAATGTAGCTTGAAACAAAAGAAGGGGAGTAAAATACTTGCATGGGTTGAGGAACGAAAGTAGAACAAAGAGAGAAATTCCACAAACCTTGTTATCTTTCCTTTTACCTACACAAATATGCCCATTTCGTACTTACGTCGTGCATAGCTGTTCCAGTATTTTTGGTGACGTAATACTCATTTATCCATGGGTTTAAGGGAGGAAAATAGTGTAATGTGTGAGCATTGCTACTACTCTAAAATGACATCAAAGATAGCGAGCCAACAAAAAACACGATCTCTGTTCCCAGTCCCATTTCGTTTTTCTTCTTTCATTCAACTGAAATTATAGGCTTTTATTGACAAGAGTCCGTGATTTAGCACCCTTTTTGGCTCCTTTCCGCGTTTTTGCATGCTTCTGGCTGGTCGCATTGCATGAAGGCACTTCATCGTCAAAGAAATGAGTCTGGAGGCAGGTATGCGTGGTACCACGGGTATAAAATACATAGACCAAACTGTAACATTCTAAAACTATGCTACATACGCATAAATTCGGGTACACAACGTAATTGGGCGGGTTACGCAAATTACTACCAAAGTTACTACTTTATACGGTTACCGTTGGAGAGTTTAACTCTGTTTTCACACAATAATATAGGCTCTCTCATACACATTAATGATTTGCGTTCACGAAAAATGGAAAACGGTTTAAAAAAAGGAGTTGTAGACACCCAATCACTTGATTTGCACATGCATAACCAAATCTCAATGTGGTTTGAATGCCAAGTTTTCATGTGGTCAACAATGAATGAGCTACATAGCTTCATATAGAAATTCAGATTACATATCTGAAATCGAATGGGATCATACGCTCAGCGTTGTGTTGATTGAACTTTATTCAACCTAATTGTTCCATTGGTCGTCCCTAACACAATTAAAAAGATAACCTATGCATTTTTACGACTGACAGTAATGTCTACTACAAAACTACTTTTCTTACGCACAACGCAGCCTGGCTATGGCTATGAATATTTTATTTTATTATGGACGGATTATTATTTTATTATACCCAACCATCTAAATAATATAGGAACGTCATTATATCATATCGTTGTAAATTCAAGTTGGTCCTTTTCAATCCGTTCCAAGTTTTTAATAGGGACAATGACAACAATGTGAGGTGACGCTACGTCGAAGAATCCAGGTCCAGAGCATTTGAGCTTGTTTGTTCTGGTGTAACTGCCTCGATTTGGCGAAACGGCCAACTGTGAAAAAAACATTAAAAATAGGCTTCTCACTGTCATATTGCTTTTCACTTACGATATTACTTCAGTTGATTGAGCCAAAGAGAAAAATATTTATCGTGTCCAATGCTTTTTGTCCAAACAAACATTTATTTTTTTGGGAAAGAAAGATGCGGACAGATTTCTCAATGACCCCTTTTTACAAACAAAAAATGGAAAGCTAGTTTCATAATATTTTTTATAAAGTATGGATAAACGAGAAAAAGAGAGGCTTTTAGAATTAGGAAGACGGAGTGAGAGTACGGTACTTGGTTAGTAATATTTTGTTTGAAAAAGGAGAAGGAAATCCTGGTGATCAAAAGCCGAAACCAGAAAAAAAGAAATTGGCGAGCGAATCGAAGCGAACAACACTTTTTCGTTCCATGTTGATGATTCCTTCGAAAAAGGGAACTTTATGATGTCTGGATTCTAAACGAGCGCCGACTGACTATATTTAGAAAACATTTCTTGCCAATTCACAAAATTCATACTATTTCTATTTCATCATTGCTGTTGTTGAACCATAAGTTTAGTTTGGATGTGAATAAGATTCCATTTCACTTCCAATGGGGTTTCCATCATCATCGCCCTCTTACCCAATTCAGCCGGCATCCTTTCAACGGTCGCAACCTTTTTGTGTCCAGGATGGAACAATGCATTACGAAAAGATAAAAGGAAAATTATATGATACTTTGTCTTTTACACATTTATACTTTGTCGAAGTATTTTAAAAGTGTATGAAATTTATGCTCATAAAGCATAAAGGCATCTTCATGTACTATGATCCAGGCACATGTAAGATGTAACGCCAGCCCATGGCAAACTGGACAAGGACAAGGTAACCTCCAAATAAAGCGAATGCATAACAGCGTTCAAAGAATCCAACAATAATATCTGATGATCACTTGATTTTTTTAAACATTTGAGACAAAATGCTTTTTATTCATCATTGTTGCTTATGAACAACTCTACATTCCTCTGACCGATTATTACACATACATTTTGTATCCTATCATTCATCATATCATATCTTCAGTATGCGTGTTTTTAACAGTATCTTTATGTTTTATGTACTCTTATGTAAACACAGTATTATATAACTTTCCGACCATATTTTACATAAACTTTTCCTTGCATTATTGTGTTGATGTATTCAACGATGTATTTATGATGATCAGGGTGTGATTTGTCAATCCTTTTCTTGGGTTCTTTCTGGCGCTTTCAACCATTTTGTTTCCTTTCCCATTCGTATTATCGCTTGAAATCTCTTCAACCATTATATTACCCGACTATATTCGCTAACACTACTTGAAAACAACAAGAACTTATCTTTACTGCTTCCATTGTTCATAAATATTCACTTTCCCGTACTATCGTGACATATTAATGATATCATATGTACACTTTATGAGATTGATGATGATGATGATTCGTTTCTTTTTTTACATTTTCTGTTCAGTACACATTCCGGTGGTGTTACCGACTATATTTTCAAAATAACTACACTTTTATCTCTCGGATGTCGTTTTTATTTATTTATTTTTACAAGATAACAATGCTGTACAATACTAAAAATAGGTAAAAACTGGAATAAACTCACAACGTAGATGCCACCACGATTATAGCTTTAAAAGTTTTGTCTAAACACAATGTGCTGTCAAACTAGGGCACAAACTTTTTGTCTTTAATCTACATAACTCCAATGACTTCTTTCAGAATATTTTTTTGATCATCACAATGGTTTGATGCGATGTAAGGTTTTATCTGTTTCAAAAAGTTTATAGATTCATATAAACGACAAGCACTCCAATAAAAACCTGCTCATAGGTTAAAATCCATGAAAACTGTAAAAACAACCGACGCACTCAATAGTTCCATTAAAAATCACTTGATGCTCAATTACGTATTAACTTATGTTAAACTGCTTAAAATATTATTGTTAATTAGCTAATTTGAGAGTTGAAATCATACACCTGTCCGTATAAAACTAACGAGATCGTTTTGTTTATATAAAAACCAAACATTCACTTAGCAGAACGATTCCCTTAGTAAGCTTTGGAATGACATCAATACGTTTGTTACCATTATGTTTACATTTATACTCGTCTAATTGCTACACGAAGAACACATTACATTACCACACACACACACACACAGTACACACTCCAAAATTACTAGCTAATGCTGCAAAAATCGGTTTTTATACACATTGTTTCTTATAGCTATACAATGATGCCCATAACAAATACACGAACACTAAATGCTATTAGCTTAATTTCAAGAATATAGTTTGCATCAAATTATGTGTATAAAAGTCAAACTATCAAACTATAGTTCTATTCTCTGCATAACATAAAGTATATCTATAGCTGAACCGTCCACCAGGTCTTTTATGTGAATATTGCGATTATTAATAGAAGAGCTGTATGTAATTATTTATGCTGCGCAACTTCTTGGATTACTGATCGACAGTAACCAAACCAGTATCTTTATGACAACCTAGATCAGTTTGATACATACTATAAGATATATATAGAACGGCTCTAAAGATAAATTATCGGTTTCGCTGTCAATTTTATTATTATTTCAGTTTTAGGTACGGATTTCCTAGCGTATTCACTTTGAATTTTTATGCTGCTGCGTTATGAAGAACATTAAAACCTAAATTTTGTTTTATTTTATTTCCCCTGTGCATCAAAATTTCAGCCTCCATTTTACCATCAAGTTCTTATTGTTTGGGGATGTTCAGAGGATTAGAAATAGAGATAGTAGTTATAACATATCATACATATTATGCATGCACAAAAGCCGTGGACACACAAAACAGAAAATTTAATGCTAAGAAATTTTTGAATGTGGATACGTATTACAAAGCACCTAATGTTGAAATTTTGATTGAAGCCTGATGACTTTTTGCTTAATAGTACCTAATACATATATAACAGCAGCAAAAACTTGATGTGCTAATAATAATGTGCGAAAACACTGTACCAAACAGTCGAATATGATACGCAGCAACTAAATCAAATATTTATAACTTGCAGAGGTAACCAACAATCAATTATGCCTCATTGTTTGGATTTGGATGCCTATTTGGTGCCATCATATTCGAGTTCAAATAATTTGCATAGTGAACCACTTCTGACGCAAATTCAAATAAACGTAATTTTTCTGAAAGGAAAATTTTTTCCACTACACTTGAATGAAAGTTTAAACTTAAACATTTAGTTAGTTTCATCTTCTTCGTATGGATGAAAATTGGCTACGTTTCCCCTTTTAGTAAGTAATTTCAGTTTAAGACCGAAATTTCACGTTTTGAGGTAGTTACGGAACTGTAATCATTAGCAATGGCGATTATTTTGCTAGTCACTTTTGCGAAATATCGCACAATGTGATTAATACACTGCGCCTAATGCTAGATAACGATAGCTTAGGCAACGATGGCAGTAGCTTTCCCAGCGTTACTGATGAATTCTATGCATGTTGGCATTTTTGCCATTATTGTTGGCAAATAAAATGTAAAATCTATTTGATGGCAGAGAGTACCAATCAAAAGGTTTGGTAGCAAACGTCATATTGTACATCAGCCACACAACCGGTATAAGTTAGTACATATGAAATGGAAACGTGTACTACAGGAAGGGAAAGTACGCTGTACCACTAGTGTACGTAGTAAGTAGCAATCGTCTTTTCCTTAATATGAAATGAATTTGAATTTAAACTTACAATACTCCGTATTCCGAACACTGACACACTTTGTACGTGGGCACGAGGAAACGTCTGGCTGAGATAACAGCAGGAAAGTTTGTTCACTTCGATCTTCCAGCAGAATCTAATGGTGTTGAGCACTTTAAGTATATCATAGGACGAAAGTAGGATAAAAAAAACTACATACAATGTTGAAAACGACGATGTTATTACAAAACATATAATATGTTTTATTAAAGCCTGCAGGGAAATAGGTTGGCCAAGGTGAAGGAATCTAAATTTCTTCCTTCAGTAGCCAGTACATCATCATTCCTGGCATTAGGAAGGAAGAACCGCTAGAAGCATTTTCCCTTTCCCTTCATTGCATTCATCTGTTCAGTAATGAAAGAACTCAAGAGGGAAAACAGGAAAAGGCTGTATGAAAGAGTCAGCAGGGAGCACTTTCACTTTTGGTGGTGTCTACCACTTTCTCTTGCAGGAGAACTTTCAAACACAGTTGGTAAAGACAGCTTATTCCTATTTCAGCCTTGTTTGCAAATGCATATTTATTTATGAACGTTATGGCTTAGAATTATTATTCAAAAAGCGTAACAATTCCGAATTTAGATATAACATATATTAAGCCAGTTAATAGAATATAACTGCACCCTGCACCAAATAAAATAATTCATCCAGTAATTGTATGTAAGCCATTCCATGAGCATACGAGATGAGAATCACTAGATAGGATACAAGTGCATGATTGTATTTTTTCTTGGTAACTATTCGTTAACCTCCTTATTTCCAGTAAAACTTCAAAAAATCGATTAATTCTCATGAATCTGCCTCATTCAGATACCTACATGATACGCAATCATAACTGGATCGTGCTGTGGAATTGTATTGTAAAACATTCTGCTTATCTTCATCTTCATTATCAGTAGTAAAGCCACTGAACTTGTTCCTTTGGATAGTCGTTATGAAACTCTAATGATGTGAGTGAGCATAGTGATAGAAAGTGGTAGACTTAGCTCGAGCGGAGAACAAAGAAAGTAGAAGAACAAGGACAAAATGTGCTCAAGAAACTGGTGGAAACTTTTTGTAAACAGTGTCTGCTAGATACACTGTCTCTTTCTGGTTTTCGTAGCTTTCACGCAAACTGCTTGAGGCTACATTACCATTTCCTGAATCGGTGTTTGCGTAAACTTGTACGAAGATACACATTTATTGCTCGAGTGTCATTTGTACTAACAGTTGTGTAATATGCGCGCACATTTATTGTAGACTATAGCTTCTGTTTAATCCTGATTTGATTAAGTCGGCTAGAGAAAGTAGAAGAGAAAAGGGAAAAGAAAATTAAATTCCGGGAAAATAAAAGGAAACCTTTGTACTATCCAGATCGTATTGCCTTGGTGAAAGTAGCAAAGAAGTGACAGAATTGAAAGCACTAGCTTTGAAAAAGAAACTTACAAATGGATGTAAACAAAATTGTTACTTAATAGCTCAACTTACTTTTGTTTGAGCCTGCCAAATAAAATAGAGAAAATAGAACTGGTTTTCGCAATACGACGCTTCTAAACGCATCTCTTTTCACCAACATCATTGTTTCATGCTTTTAAGTGCAAAGTAAGGTTCACAGGTTTTTCCAGCCGAGTAACATGACCATTTTCATAACATATTACGGTTCTCCTTTAACCCAGTCTATAAACCAAACATGAAGAGTTAAAACATTAATGCGTAGTTTATTTAAAGATACAGGTTTTTTTTGTTACCAAATAGGAACGACTGAAGTAGTCGAGTTGAAATCTCGTTCTCGCTCAAGTACTTTCACATTTGGGAATACTCGGGTTTCGATGAGCAAGATCATTTCTCAAAATTATCCTGACGTTCCCAACATATTTCATTCCACCCGTGTGCTCTAGAGTACGCTTCACATATTTTGTTTTGCTTCATTGCACAATTGACCAACTCATTACACATCTTACTAATAGAATGGGAGAGTGTAGTTTTCTCAATATTACCCTTTGACATATTATTTATTCTTTACGAAAATATGCGCCAACTCATATAAGACGGAAACGTAAATCTTTTTTTAGTTATATCCCACTACGAGATCCTTTACAAAAAAAGTACTTGTTTCGCAGCTGAACACACGTGCATCGCTGCTCTTGCGAGTTTTTTGGTTTCTAGTAAAGTCCAGTTGTAGTTATGTAATAAATCCTCAAGGGAAGTATGAACGGGTGAGGGAGAAAGCAAAAGTAGAATTGGCCAGCATTTAAGATTTCAACAGCAGTCCCAGTCCTCGCCTTGGATTTTATACTAGCAACATTTTGTGCACCATTTTGTAATATGAACAATAATGTTGATAATAAATGACACGAGCAATATTAATATTATCAAGAAATAGAGTTGCAAAATGTGGAATATCACGCCAACAACAGTCAGCCTTCGAGTGTGCATATAACCTTCAAGTGTTTTGTTTCAAAGTGTACCCAGATGGTTGTGTTTGGTATGCCCGTCGTTTTTTTTGCTTTTGTTGCCACCGTTATGTCCGAATGTATTTATGATTATTGTGGTAATGGCGGCGGTGGTTACATGGTATGGCATTGGTTTTAGAACTGGATACTTTTTTTTTTGTTAGAAGAAAGACTTCAGAAGAAACACACAAGAAGCCGAGCTTTTCAGAGTTTCCTTTTCCTTTCTCTTGCTCGCTTTTTTGTTGTTGTTGTTGATGTTTGTTACGTCTGGTAGTAAACTAATATGTAATACTTCTACCACAATGAACGCACACGTTGCTCAAGTAAAGTGAGTATAATGCCTAAAGGGAGGAAGGAAAAGGGGAATATAAATTGACGTCAATGGAGGTAACAGAAGCAGTTATAGCCGACAGCTTGCTTGCTTGAGTTGCGCCTTGTTTGGCCTACATTGTTTCATCGCTATTACAAATAGAACGACTTCAACTATTACTTTCTAGCTCTGTTTATGTTTTTCTGGCAGCCGTTTATACCGGACCTCAACGGCAGCAAATCTAAATTGCTGTTTAAACTGGAGAGGTATGCTTCATAAGAGCAATAGCTGCAGTCTGAGTAAAAGCACTGAGAGAAAGTGGAATATTTTGGTGCGATATATTAAAAACGAAATACGAGCGAATGGAAAGATTTCTGTTAATAAACTAAAAGTCATGCCTCATTTAGTCGAATGTTTTTTTTTTTTAAATCTGGTTTTGCAATTCTTGGACAAGAAGGCTTTTGATTCAATAATTTTCACTAACAATAACATATTGTATATTATTGTCTCACTGTAAAGTAAACTATGAATTAAACTAGCGTGCAACAGTGAGACCCTGAAGCACGCGTATATAAAAAATTAATTAGTAAACAAATAGTTGTTTTGTCCTTGTACATTGTTTACTGCTTTCACACATGAAACGGTACATATGCCATTATATCCACCAATATGTAAGTCTTACGTACGTGCGTAGTACGTATGAATGTTATTTGAAATTTGTATGCTCACATCATATATATATCATATATATGGTACGATACATTTGAATCCTAAAACTCTTGAATTTTCATCATACATTTTAACTACCGCTGGCGTTTTTAGAAGTTTTGATTTCAATGCGGTATAGGCGGAATGCCTACGTAGATCGCATTTCACAATGTGGGCTAGCTATTTGCAGTTTGCAGGTGCGAAAGTAACTAGGATTAGTATATATTCCAATTTAAAACTTACACTCAGACAACATTTAGATACGCAATCCATTCATACGCCAGAATGATAAACATTACTAAGCTTGGTTTACCAGTGTTCAACTTAATAGGTAATTTTATTTTCTTCGTCTAATTGTAATATACTCCTTTCATACGAAACAAAATGTACATCACGTATTCTAGAGTTAACAGTTTCGGGTCTTAAAAGTTGCCATTGAGGTATAATTTCTTTTGGAATATATTGCCTCCCTGTATGAAGCAAGTTAGGAGAAAGTTGCTTTATTACAATGGATTCAACACAATGTAAGCAAATGTCGAAGTACCTTTTGTAAAACGTGCTCCAATTCAAGAACTGGGCGAAAGAAGGGAAAAGGTCAAAAACTTCCATTTATATTTTTTTATCTTCCACTTTTTCCTCCAACATTTCAATTGAAAATTCGTTAAGTTATAACTTCGTGGAACTGCCTGAAGGAGGAACCTCCTAAAAATGGGTTTTACACACCATAAACGAACTCATTTTTTTTTGCTGGTCATATAGGGGTAAATCTTGGGTCCGTTTTTACCTTCATCGCAGCCAACCTCAATTTAAAATTCAAGATTGTACACACTGAAAATTTTCCCCTTTCGCTTGGTTTGCAATATTACGAAATAATTTTGCTACATGCATGCAATAAGTGGGAGTTCATTTCATATGTTTCCTTTCATGCATAAAATATGATTTGGTCTATAGCTGCATATCACTTTGGTGGTTATGCATTCCGTACAAATAAGAATATAGAAGAAATACAGGGTTGACCTGGATTAAAATTTGAAAAACTGTTCCAAGTAACGGGTACTGGTACTGCACGATGTCCTCTAGCCATGGAATAAGTTGGTCGTCCATTAAATAACCACAAACGGGAAAAGTTTAGGTGCATGAAAACCAAGTACATATTTATATTCAGTGTTCGTTGAATGTTTCTTTCAGGTAAGATGCAGTATTCTTAATCCAAGACGTAAAACGTGAGAAATACGGACGTTCCCTCATGCTCATTTTTAACTTGCGTTCAGAAAAAGAAAGTGATCAATATTCGTTGAAAGCATAAATGTCGAAGCATAGCAGTACTATATACTATGGCTGTACAGTACGCCATTTGGGTTGGTATGTATTTTTCATCCATATCTCTGAGCGATTCAATTATATAGACGAGACGAGAAGTTTTAGTGCAGTACGATAATAATATTGTTCAAAATTACAAGTCTCAAAATTATCGCTGATTTAACTTTACATTCAATTATTAACTCGGCCACAAAAAGATTATGATTTTGTCTTAGCTATAAAGAAGTAAGAGCTCATCTTCCAAAGATTAAAAAATATAAAGAATAAGGTTCGCCAGGAAATGAGAATGGCTTAAGGCTGGAGAGATAAAATCATAGGTGACGATATACGCGTTTCTGTTTACTCAAGTAATCTTTTAACGTCTGCTTGCACTCAGAACATCGTTAACAAATAATCTCTCTGTACACAAATAAAGTTACAGTGAGCTAAGACCGAAGTACTCTTAGTTAACAGTTATGTTCGTATTTACTCGTTACGGTTAAGATAAACTGTGTCATGATTTTTACGACTATTTTATGGGCTCCAAACAGGCTTTAGATTGAACCAACCGATAGGTACAACAGTTATTTTCCCACATTTTCAACCAAATTATGTGACGCGGTAAAAACAGGCATTTATTGTTGGTAAACCTCTCAGTTATTATTTCTGGCATATTACAAATTAACGATGGCACTGGCTTAAATTGCTGTGTCATACTGAATACGACCATTAAACTCAATATCCTTGAAGCAAGAACAGCATAAAAGCGAAAATGACCTTTAAAAAACGTGTTAAAATGGTTTGGGTAAACAGCGATGATGATACAATGTGAATTGCACCACTGACTCTACAGCCTTTTTTAGCATTTTTAATATAAGAAAAGCGACTGAACAGACAGTAACATTGATTTAATGACACTCTAGAAGATTTAACCTTCTACACTAATTTCCTTTCCATCGTTTTCTTAATGATTAGATGGAAGAAGATGCGTCAGTGTGACGATTATGAGAATTGAATAGGACTTTTTAACTGTACTTACTTACCGTGTTAAAGTAACAGCTGTACAGCTATAGCTTACCTGTTTTAGCACTTAATCTAATGAAGTCTTGCATTAGAATAGCTTGCATCTTTACTCGTTTATCATCATCTACATATTATTACGTAATCGCAGGAATAATGTATTTTTTTCTCTTTAAAAGTGTCCTTGACGAAGCGTTATATCTACTTTAGTTAGATTAAGAAGGAACAGTTCTGTAGTTTTTTTGGTATGCTGTTATGTAGTCTTATAAGTCTGAAATCCCATTTACATGTGCTAGTTAATTACATACAGCTCATAGCTCATAAAAACAAGAAACAACATTTCGAAGTCCCTTAATAGTATGAATATCTAGGTTCTACGTATTTTCAAAAATACATTGAATTTGTATACGCTACTTCTACAAATACAGATATAAAAAGCTACAGCCCTAACATTTTAATCCGCCTTTATACACGTAGACGCTTCAGTGATTTAGAATTTTGTATGATATTTATATGGTAATCTGAAGTAAACAGTTAGAACAGTGACAGCATTTTTCTCCTGAATTTCCCTGCAGGAGTAATAGCAGTAAACTAATTTACGCTACTAATTGATCATTATTGTTCTGATATTGATAAGTTAGGTAAAATGCCAGATGTAAAATCAATGGCGCTTTCCCTTATGTATATGTGAGACCTGTTCAGTTTCAAATACACCAAATGTGACGAAATTATCATATATGGCAGTGTAAGTCATTTTTAACAATAGTAAGATTCTTACTTATTCTTAGTAATCAATCATGTTACGGTGGCAATGGTAATTATAGATTTTATAACGATTATAATACGGTCGACAGTGATGAAGACGATAAAAATAATGGTGTGACAATGAATTTCCCAAAAAAAAAAAAAAAAAAAACAACTGTTTACGAAGGGAGATTAAATTTTATACAAACAGAATGAAAATGCATGCATGAAATATGGAAAAAGTTACGAACGAAGAATGAGTTTTTGGAAATGTGTAGTTCTTGAGATTACTAGCAGATGATGCTGGGGAATCTGCGTGTAAGGGATTTTAATGTTTCAACTATTATCGGGAAGAAGTCCATTGAGACCACAAAAATTGGCTAAGCAAACCCGCGCCGTCGCCCAAGCATACATTGAAAGTTGCTGTAGCCTATGCTACCAAGGCAGTTGCCGTCGCATGAGTCTCACAGAGTTTTGGATAAACAATAGGATATTGGATTGAATTCCAATATTAGAAAAATAACTCATTTTAGCGTACTTTAAGTAGACAAAAATTAATTAAAATTGATCTGGAAGCTTCAAACATGACGCTAACCCATTCTCATATCCGATGGCAATTCATCCGCGTTGCTGCTGTTGCTCTGGCAAGTTTTAATATTCCCAGTACGTCTATTTGCTTTGAATTTTTTAACCAATTCTGAAAATGTTAATGTCTGGCAAGTGAAAGCGGTATTTAATCCACTGAATACATTTTTAGCATTAGATTCCATTCCGGTGGTCATATTCATGTGTAAATGTATAGCATTGAAAATGAGGGGTTGGATGTATTTAAAAAGGCTGTTGTCACATAAAAATGTTTTTCTACATATAAAATGCATATGATAAGATGAACCGAAACTGAAAGAAAGACAAAATGATCAACCAAAGAATACGTACAAGTATGTTTTATGAAAATCCGGTATTGTTTGGTTTGACGGTTATGATGAACATGAACATGTCAAATAATAAATAAAAGAGAACACAAACAGCAAAAATAAATAATAAAAAGAAAACATCTATTTCATAATTTCTCAAATTAGAACCACCATTAGCAAACAAAGCAGAGGATGATCCTCTCACCGTTGTATTAGCAGAACCATTACTCTGGTTATCGCTACTTCGTCGTCGAGAGCTAAAATTCTCCCGTGACGGGTATGATCTTGGAAACGATGGCGATGAACTCCTCTTCATTTTTTCCCTCGATGAATACACGGCAGAGGTGTCTTCGGAGCAAATTTGTATACTCAAGTTATATCTTTGACAAGTTATCTTCGTGCAAAAGCGCTACTTTGATTGAAACACTGCACTAAAACATTACTACATTTTGGTATAAGGTTTCTTAAATTATTACGTAAAATATATTAGATATTTGCTTAAAACACATTTAATTGTATTATGCATTTTTAGATATAGATACTATGTATGTATATTTGTATATGTATATATATATATCTTTGTTTACCTCTAAATATTACGATTGTACTGCCACGAAAGAAAGTATAGAAGCAATATGGTATTTCCTCCGGTTAAAAATTGATTAACATTAACAAAGTGTACCTGTGTGTGTTTCTACTACATATTTGCGGTTTATACTTAATTAAAACAGGAACATAGATTAAAAGCTTAACTGCTAGTTTTAGACTAAACTTGTGTTCGCACGGGTTCGGCTTTTGCTGTGTAGAACTTTCACTTTGTATTTGGCTAAAGTCTAAGATAATTCGCAGTAAAGGAACTAGCCTGGTGTACAATTACTGATTAAACTAATCGCAGCTTTTAGGAAACACGAGTTTATCAGTACCGCTTTTAATTTATACTTACGTTATATTAATCAAACTTAACATTTCCAAATTCATCGCTTACGTCAGATTGCTTTATTTTTAGACGAAAATCTTCAACAAACATTGTTTAACTAGATTAGACTCCCTTGAACAAACTATAATTATAAGGATTGTGTTAAAAGTGACAAAAACCTGTCAACTTTTAATTCCAAGCTAATTGACAAACCACAGGAAGCTTCAAATTTAATGGAATTATGAAATCAGCTTTTTCCGGTTAATATTACTTATATGAAACACGTACGTAGTAAACTAGTTTAGAAAAACTCGTGATTTTGGAACAACTAGTTTTAAAAAATATTCACGTATCTTGAAAACATTTCTGTATTCTCCTATTCTAAATTTTTTTATTGATGATGAAATGTATACGAAGTTTTATAGGTATGTTATCAGTAACATTGAGATGAATTTTCCAGCCTTCTCAGGTATTTCTTTTTTTTCTCTCTTAAAAATTTAAAAATTAAAACATTTAAAAGTAAAAATTATTTATTTGTTATATGAAACACCTATAAGCTAACACATACCCTATATTTATCGCAGTTAACTCTGAAATGTAATATTCAACATGAAGAAGTGTCATTGGCATCAGGTTTTATTATGGGGAGTTTGTTTGTTCTCATATTGGATTGATAGTCGGTTTTGAGATTTAATTGAATATGTAGGGCTTTAGTATAACTGCACTCCACCACACAAGTTTGGGGCAAAAATGGTATCTTTTGTTCTAATTAACGACTATTTCGACAGGGTGTATTTCTTGTTCAAACTACTTTTACGGCTACCATACGCAATTCTCTTCACGGCTGATCATCACGTTTTCGATGATATGATGCTGAAAGCTTGTCCTTAACGAGTGGACAAACTGAATCGTCCATTATCTGCACTTATCCTTTCAGTCAGGTTGTGTTTCGATCAGTCCCGTTTCAGCTCCTGCAAATGGAAATATAAGATATTAAACTCGATGTTTACTTTGGCGCAAGGGCACGGTATGATTATGATTAAAATCACAAATAATTTAACATATCTCCGTCAAGTAGTTTGAAACATTAACTCCGTGTTATTATATACTATGTATTTATTTACATAATAGTAGAAGAAATGAGCAGTAAAACCCTAAACAATGTTTCGTGGTAATTGATACCTAAGACAAACTAAAGATGAATTTTTACAAGGTGAAACATTATCTCTGGTAGCATAACATGAAATAACTAACGAGCTAGCGCTTTTGTAGCAGTTTCCCATTAACCATAAAATCCCTACGATTCCTGCATAACTATCTAATACTCGTCTGACTTCTGAATCCTCTTCGATGCCATGCTCGTTTCCTGTTGAGCACTCGGCCTGTTTAGCAATACACGGCACGTACGTTAATGCAATGTTTTACACAAACTCGTAGTGTTTTACTGTAGTGGAATATAGCGAACACGCAATAACGAATCGACGAAAATGTTTTAAGTGAGCTTGTTAGCTGGTACCTGTAATCATATCCTGAAAACTTCGTTTTACAGATTTCATAATCATCTCACGTGTTAATCATTGTCCTTGTCGCTGAACCATTAATGAATGAATTACGATAACGCTGCAAATTCTTCCCAAATTCAAGTTTTGTACGGGAATGGGTATAGTATTGTCACCCGTTTTAAAATGTGATTATACGTGTTCAAACTTTAAAAAGGTACTTCACTTCTGTTATTCTATAAACTTTCCACTTAATCTTGGATTTAAATTAAACGCATTTTTGAAATGTAATTGTGCAATTGATGCTCAGAACCTGCTCTAATCGTAAAAATATCCTTTAACAAAGAATTTGTATCATTCATATTTGAAAAAGAACAATGTATAATTTAAAGATGTTTATCTCTAGTAACGAATATAGGAAATAGGAACATCCAGGCGTACAGAGTGTTTACTAATTACTTCATAGTTTTTATTGTTGACAAGCCAGCAGTATAAAAATTCTGGAGCAAATTTTAACATGCCATGTAACTATATTTTTTCACAGTGTTGGAATAGACTCTCCTAAATGCTTCCTTCTATGACTGTTAGAATTTTTCACTAGTATGAGAATGTTTTTCTTATCTTGAGCATGCTGTGTTCCTCCTTTCATCTTTCTAGCGTCTAGGGCTGCTATCAGTGTGTGTTATTTTTACACGTATAAAATGGAACTTACTGCTTCAGGCTAACAAGATAGTGCTTTTGTGAATAAAAAGAATAACATAGTTAAATGAAAAGAAGAGAAGATAGTATAAACAATAGGATAATAGAGGAGTCCATGACAGTCGAAGGAAAAGTCTCATTCATATACATGAGCTGTGCATAGAGAATACACAAAAAATTCTAGGAACCTAGATAGATAAAACATTTTCTCTTTGCCCTGTTTTCTCTAGAAAGAAAAGAGCACACTTGGAATTTGTATGTGAGACTCCTTTTATTTTCTGCTACATGTTGTACATTAATTCGTTTTCAAGTTTTAGCACAGTCTTGGTTTTCGCCCTAAAATATACAAAAACAGAATATTCAATTTCCGTTGTTATGTCTACTTAAAAAGGGAACGGAAATGAATCACAGAAAATATTTTGTAATGGTATGGAAACATCTACAAAAATCTGCAAAAATTGTCATTTGTAGTTTGTTTGTTGTTTGTATGTCAGAAAAAGTAGAAATAAAAATTACTTGGGAGTTTCTTCCAAATGATATATTCATTTAATATATTTGTTTACAGTTTCGGTTCCGAATTTTATAATGGATTGTTTTATCATGTACAGGATGTAAAAACAACAACAACCCATGCGGTAACTTGTACTGCTACTCCAACTTACATAATATTATGTAGTTATATCAAATGTACCTCAGCGAATGATTCTGTGGGGCAATTTAAGCATATTATTGTGCATTTTCCTTCGTTTTAATACGATATAATATATTATTAAGAGAAATCTCGGTAAATTGCCTAGTCGACACTTTCACTTCTGACGTTCTGGCTACAAATCCATAGTTGATATAACTGGTAATGTAATCAGCCAGATTATGAATGAAGTTCCAATTCCAATCTTTATTATTTTAAAACCGACCTAGTAAAGAATGATTGATACAAACATTATTACAGCACAGCGGCCGACTATCATTACAGCATTTTAATTTACAAACATCAAAGGTATTTATTTTTGTATTAGAGTTATTTTTGCCTTTTTTACAGATGACCGCGGCAACTTAAGTTCAAAGTACTGAAAATTCTATGAAAACAACTAAGTTGCGACTGCAACGGTTGAAGTAGAAGAACGACTCGTTTGTACAAACTTGATCCAAAAACCAATCCTCTATGTTGCAGTGATTCATTGATTGAATGAAATGCAGACAATAATCTACACCTTGTTTTATTGCCTAAGAAAATGGGTATGCTATATAATATCTGATTAAACTTCAGAGTCTCCAAACATAACATTAGCCATTCTCTCAGTTCCCATATCTCTATGCAGCTATTTTAAAGTACCGCCGAAATCAAATTCTTTGGTACAATCGCTCATATCCTATACCAACAACATCCGAGCTCGTCACTCTTCTCTCAGCTCAACCTTGCAGCAGTAAAGTGTTTTAGTGATTAGTTTAAAACTTCAAAATTCATTTATAAATCATCTTTTAATCATCATTAAGTAATATCGATGGAGGGGGTGAACATGGACGAGTTAGTAAATAAACTTAAAGAAGCGATTTTGCCCCAAGTGCATGGCATGATTCAAGCGAGCTTGACCGGAAGCGAACAAGTCAATTCTACACGCCCTGCAGGCCCACCTGCAGAAGGTTAGTGTATGATACCAATAGTCCGTTGACTAATACTTACCAATCCAACTTGATTGAGATTGACATTTAAATAAATTATTCGTTATAGAAAATGAAGTTCAGGAACTTGATCTGGACGATGGAGAACTTGATCCATTAAGTTTGGTGGAGGAAAAAACTTGGCAACCACCAATGGAAACTGAAGTAGCTCTTAAAAAGTACTTACGATGTGGTCTTTCAAAAGAAAAACGTGCTTCTCTTGTCGGAGGTTATCCGCTTCCCAGTACTTTGATCGCTCACCCTCCAAAGACTGACAAATCAGTGTTACAACTGATGTCAAACAAGAAAATTAGTTTGAAGCAGATTCCTTCGGCGCTTGCATCCGAAGCAATTCAATCACGAATGATGGACGCGGTGGGACCGCTTGCTCGACTTCATGCCGAAGCGTCAAAAGCTAAATCCGAAAATTCTCTTATGAGTCCAACCAATGTTCTTGAGGTGGTCAACCACGCTTTGCTCTTCATCGGCAACGCTAACGCACAAGCTTGTTACCAACGTCAACGGTCAATTATGGGGAAGCTTAACCCGGCAGCGATTCCGTTGATACCAAGGGATGCCCCTGTGGATGCTACTTGTGAACTCTTCGGAAACGAGATTCGAAAGACAATTAAAGACGCCGCGGAAGTGAAAAAAGATCTTTGTGCCGGAAATGACAACAACTTTCGCACGTTTAGTCAAGGCTATGCCCGGCAAGGCTCCTTCTCTACGCATAACCGTCAGAACCGATTCCAGCCTTATGACAGGCGACATCAAGATCAGCGCAAGAAGTTTGGCAGTTTCTCGCGAGGAACTCCACCAGCCGGAGGTTATGCGAGATTCAAGGGTGAGATTACCTTAATTAAACCTCAAACTGAAAAGGTGGGAGGTAGGCTAAAGTATTTTTACAATGAGTGGTCGCGACTTACCAAGGATGAGTGGGTCTTGGCATGTGTCAAAGGTTACAAGTTGCCATTTTTATCATCACCCCCTAGAAATACACGAATTATTCCAACGTCAATGGACGAAACGCTCTTCGATAAAGAAATCCACGAATTGCTGCACAAAGATGCAATTGAAAAAGTTAGCTCCCCTAATTACCTTAGCTCAGTTTTTATGTTACCAAAGAAGGACAGTGATAAGTGGAGACCTATTGTGAATCTGAGACCAATTAACAAACACCTGAAAACATTTCACTTCAAGATGGAGTCTATCCAAACTGTATCAGACATGATTCAACGTGACATGTTCATGTGCAAGATCGATCTTACGGATGCATATTTTGCGGTTGCAATTCATCCTGACCACAGAAAATACCTACAGTTTCACTGGAAGGGTTCGTTTTATCAGTACAGGTGCCTCCCAT
>JAAXOA010000827.1:0-19188 GCA_036561885.1 Salina celebensis
AGAGACATTTTACGTTGTGAGCACAAAGTTTCCTGTTTTAAAGTTAAATGCCAACCTTGTCTCTGCCTGAAACTTTGGAACAGCAGACAGTGAAATATTTACCGAATTAGCATGACTACGCTGCTAACTATATCATATCATACCACAACCGTGAACAAGCATTCCGCCGAAAATAAAACAAAGTTTTGCAACGGTCACAGAAAATTTAAACAGAAAAGTAAAACCGTGTGGAACACAAAACCATCGTCATTCAATTGTAATAATTGTAAGGAGGATGCAGTATGCTTTTTACAGATATACTGGAATTAATTCCTGTTAAATGGCAGTTAAATATTGCATAAAATTTGCCTAAAAGAACTTAAGCATAGCTGGCATAGCAAACTATTGCCGAAGAAGACACTGAAACTGTAAAATGATTCTCCTGGTAAGTATTTTAAAAAAACTTTGAACCTAAATTTGGAAATTGTCTACTTCTTCATCCCATTAATATTATGATTGAATTTTATTTCGAGAACTTACTCAGTTCCCTTACATAAGACCGAAATTCTGTCAAAATTGTGTATTTGCAAGGTTTCACTTGTCCAATATATTTTCCTACTTCTTCAGCTCTCCCTGTTGATATTCCTAAAACTTTCTCTACCTGAGCCGTGAAATGTGCAAACTCCATAAGGAGATTGTTTCTCAACAAACGCATATATTAAGCTCGGCACGTTTCCGTACACGTTTCCTTTTTTCAAGGAAGAAAGTGTTTTTGATATTTCATCTGTGTGCTCACTGTTTTAAAACATCATATCTTTGGTTAAGCATGCTTGGTTCTCAGTAACCAAACTACTTCCTGGTTTCCATCACGTCGAGTTTGAAACGATAGCGACTGCATTTCAAATTCAACTTCTCACCAGTCCCGAATACGAAATATGAGCTGTGCTGAGAGATCTGGCATTAATGCAATTCGTTGCACTTTCTCCTTCAGTTGGTTTTGTATGAAATACATTTGGGAAAACGTACGTGCCACTCCACGTCTGAATGGTTTCATGTCGACAAACTTGATCAAACGGTTCAGAAACTTGTATCTGAATACCAAAATGTGGTTTGAGATTGCTTCCTGGATTGCTTTATCAGCAATATTCGAGTAGAAAACTCATGCCAAGAATGGAAAGTTGTTAAAATGATAACGAGAATCGATAAAGGGATCGTTGGGAAGTGAGGATTACAACAAAAGCTAATGCATTTTATCAAACATCAGTTGCATTCGTTTCTTGAACTGGATGTTTCAATAGAAAACATCTTAGATATAGCTGCATACTCGGAACACTTCAAATGGATAGTTTCCGTAACAAACAAAACTGTCTGTCCCTGTATATCAAACGAATTAGAATCTTACAACAAGAGCATCTTGCAGGAAGGCTTAGATCCTTCAAACAAAATTAGCGACAGCCAAAAGGCATCTGAAAGGATTAAATGTTATCAGTCTGCTCACCCATGTCAAAGTTAGTGAGCCTCTTTTATAAAATTGGCCGAATTGTTCCAGCGGAACAAGGACATTCAGCAGTAGAAGCTCTACGTTTTGAAATTTGGTTGACTGCTTTTCAGAAATACAACTAAATTTTTCTTCAAATAATAAGTATGATGTGTACAAATTCATGGAGAAAGTTTAGCTGAGTTTACATTTTGCATCGTATTATTCGTATTTCTGCTCTGTATGCGTGGGATGGTGTACTTTCATAACTGAAATGTGGATTTTCCTTTGATGTAAACCAAACATGATTAATGTTTGATTACACCTGCCTGCTTTAAACGCACGCCTACACAAACGCGCCATAAATTGCTTGCTTCATTTGTTTTTGGTACATTTCATTAAAACAATGCCAAATGTACCATACAATACAATATTATATTTTTCTACATCTGGAGTCAAAAAATTTGTGAGAAGTGCGTCAAGCTACTAAAATCTTCTTATTGGACTCGTCTTGAATAAAATCTGGCATTGAACATGAATGGTTTCAAATATGAATTATCCTTTTGCAATCGTAGGCGCTCCACCTACAACCAATTTTCTCAAGTCTCTCATGAAATTAAAGTGCCGTCTTCTTGACAGATGCGTATCGTTTACGTACCAACAACGGAAGCCCGTTGCATAAATTTGTTTACAGTTGTGTTGTTGTTGTTATTGTATTAAATCAAACCGTGTGTCTTTTTAAACTGCGTAAACTTACCTGTGTGCCAAGATGGTTTTGAAAGAGTCCATAAAATATGTTATTTTAAGTGAGTGACGGGAAATTCATCACACTGTCATTTACAATTACATACAACTATTAAACAACTACATGAATTTACTGCATATAAGGGGAACTAAAACAATTTGTTAGCCGTTGAACGTTTTAAAACGATTCACTACACAAAACTTCCTACCTGGTTGATTGATTTATAAAAACAATATTTCAAGATAGCAAGACCAATACAGAATGGCAGAGCTCCTTTCACTTCAAGCTCGCTTTCACTACTGGTAGGATATCCCAACAAATCTTCAGACCATTCAGCCCACCCCGACTTTCCAAATTGCGCTTTGCTTACATGGAGAAGCATGATAATAACGTGGGGATATCGTTATGGTAGTAAGCAGTGCAGTTCCTTAATACAGCCAGGATAGGCTTTTTCCAAGACTCCAGAAATTACTAGGTGATAAGATACAAGTGAAAGTATTGAATTTCACCAAAATGAAGGGGAATTCAGACCGTGTAGTAATGAAAAATATTAGTGAGCTAGCTAGATGGTATTGTGAGAATTTTCTTGAATATTTGTTAGGTTGATGGGTTACATGAAAAAAGTTCGTACAACATCTCATTCTTAGTTTGCAAATACGGTATTTTTTCATTCTAAGAAGACACTTAATATCAGAAGTATCACGTTTTCAATAAAGTGTGCAGTAGTTTTGCCACTCAAGCAAACTTTGATTTCATTGTTTTCAGAAAAGTACGGTTAACTTTTAGTAAGCTTCATACACACAGATCGATTCAGTGAGGAAAATGCCTCAAACTTGTGAAGCATCACGTTGAACGCATCTTTCTTACTTTGATTGCTTTTTAACATCCGGTTCGGTGAGAAATTGTTTGAGTTGCAATACTAATACAGGCTTTTGGAGTTTTGTTTCAAAAGTTTTCGAAAATTTTTAATTTTGAGCAGTCCTAACAGGAGTTGTTTGCATTGTATGGCTCATTCTGAGACACGCGTGTTTTGTTTGAAGAAAGGTGCAAGTTACGTCTTGAACGCGTATCATTACCATGTGATATTTGTGAAACAATGGTTATGTCACGCTACGGCCTCATGTAAAAAGATAATGTTGAGTTGTCGTCATAACTACATGCCTCTAGGGAAATTACGTATTTTTTGAATTTCAATAACAGTCTAGTTTCAAATTTTGCTCTCATAAAATTGCCTTATAAGGATGCTCTTTCAGATCTTACACAAAACCAAACACGACCAATTTCACATCCGTGGTTTTATTTTCGGCATGTAGAAAACAATAACTGCAATCATCGAGGCGATCGTATTTCTAAAAGTTAGATATGTCGAAGAATTAATTGTAATTTGTATGTTACTTCAGTCAAAGCGTGTACAAAAAAAACACACGGAGCATATTTTTTACTATTATTACTACTCATTTTGTAGGGTTTGGAAAGGCACAAAACTTAAAACAGAAAACATCGATTTTTCGGCCATGCTAGGTACTTTAACAAGCCAATCAATTATTTTACAGGACTCAGATTTCAAAAGGACTCGCTAACTGAATAGGTCGCAAAAGTTTACTTAAGTTGGGCGTCTGGAACAGACAGCCGTGGTAGCTATTTCTATCTATTGACTTAAACAAAATTGGCAATTCAAAGAGCTTACAACCATTGAGCGTCGCATTAAGTCAAAAAGAATCAGGCGAAAATGTTTTCAATGATATCATTCTGAGATGGCATACTCAAGGCAAATTAGTCACAGTCAAAGTGAGCACAAAGCTCTTAAGCTTTATCAGTGCGCTCATTCATGTCAAAGTAGGCAAAGACTTCTTTTTATCTTATTCTGGTAGAAGGCAAACGAACAAGACAACTCTGCAGTATGCTCGCAGCCATCATATTGAATTGTAACTTGCAGTTTTCTCCGATTAACAAAGACCTTCATCAGTTTTACAATCTTATACAGCAAATACATAAATATCAAAGTTCCATTTCGCGTTATATGAAACAAACACATTCATATAAGACTGGCAGGTTGAATGAAACATTTAATTCTGTCAATTGTCTTGTACTTTCTCCGTGTACTTTCTCCAGGTTACAACTACTCTTAAAACCATCTGCATAGGAACAAAGAGCGTGATATGTTGAAGTGTTCATTTTTACAATGCTGCGCAATTTGTTTGTTAAGTTTCTTATACAATTCTAGGATTTTCGAAGGCTGCAGTTCCTACTTCCTTTGCAACACATACTCATTGTTTGTGTGTTAGTAATAGCGAGGAGTATTTTTGCAACTTGTAAGATCCATTGCAGACTCAATTTCAGCCTCTATTCTTATTTCTGCTCTAGCTCTGACAGGTCTTAAGCTCCTTAATAATTAGTAACGGCTCAAAGCATTGAAAAGCTGAGGGCTTTACTACCGACCTCATTCAGTCATTCACTAGAAACGAAAGATGTTTTATTTCCATGACTTAATGCCGTATTTTTCGTCAGAGGCTTGAACTAGCAAGGCCAAATGAAGTGTTTGGAGCGACGTGTAAGGAAAGTATAAATGCCTGTTTCATTTCTCTCTTTCATAGCCACCAGAATTAGGAAATCGCCAAGACTGAGAAGAATTATTCAGAATTTTAAAACTCAGCAATGACATGTATTTACAATCGTTATGATAGCCAGGAATATGTATGTATATATGAGCATCTTCAACGTTCTCTTAAACACTTCCTGTACACTTTCACCCTAAAGGCAACGAGATGGTGGTGCTACGTTTATAGAATCGCGTACTATTGAACATTTCTGATCAACGAGGGCTTCTGCCATCAATAAAATCAATGCATTTTCGTCCGTAAAATTAAAGATTGGGAACCTTATCTTTACCATTAAACCTTGATAATTGCATTCAATTGGATACGTTATGTATTCTCTTTCCCGTCTGAGAAGACTTTATCACATGTATTTGTATCAATACATACATGGCAAGATAAAAGAAATCGAATTCTAAGCTTTTTCGGGGGAAACCCAAAGAGAACTGCTGATTCCATGTTCCAAGAAGAAATGCAGCAGCATTGGTAAAACAGCATTGTGAAATGGAAGTGGTGGGGAGACCAGCATACTATAAAAGCATTTTCGTCGCGATAATAACAACGGAAAAAACACAACGGGTCTTTGGTAAAGGGATTTCCACAGCGACAAGATAAAGACCACGTATAAAAAGAGACCAAACCTTATTAGATTCTGTCACACTAATTTGTTGTAGTGGAATTGATGGTCTTTTATTGTGTTCTTTATCAGGATACAAGGTCTAACTTACAATGTACGAAGGCAGATTATAACACATTCCGGAACTGCAATGTCGAGTATGTCGACAAATGATATTTTACTGATAGAACATGCGACTACAAGAATTTGTCCCAAATTTTGTGTATTTTTGCTGTTGGTAGTACTTTAATGGGGACCTTACTACATTATCTTAATTTACTATACAAACAAAATATTGTACTACATTTCAACTAGAAGTATTAGAAAAAATGCTTCATTACAAAAACGCATGTAAAACCTATTTTTCACAGTACACTTTTGAACTAAACTTTTTTGTTTTAATACAGTAGTCCATAAACCCTTGAGATATCAAAGAAATATTTGGTTGAGCAAACAGGATTAAACAAATCGCTGATTAACACGATCAAACAGAGAATTTAATGATTAAAGTTTTGAGTATTTAATCATGGTTCTTTTATGAAATGGAGTTTTTAACTGATATCGAAATGGTGCTTTTGTTTCATTCGCACGGATGCAATGACAAACTATACATTTTGGTAGAACTACCTTGTACGTGTTCTACGCACATAAGAGGAAATTGACTTTAGTAAGCTCTTTTCTGACTTGGTATCAAACGCGAAATGCAGGTTTCCACAACATTTTAGGTTTGAACAAATCTACCAAATTATCAAAGCTGGAACAACGACAAAGTGAGCATCTCTAGTGGAAAAATTCGTTTGCCAAGAGTAAACGCATTAGATGAGTATTTCAACCCGCCATTATAGTTTGTGAGTGTACGCTTTTTAGCCCATGTTGGCAAACACATTCCTCTTCCCTTTTAAGTTATGCACAACTTTCTCCTCTTGTTAAAACAAACCCGTCGTTTGAATAATTTCGCAACGCATATGAGTCAACAGGAAACGCGGTCTTTTAGTAACAGAACCCATGAGGTCTTCAAGCCTCATAGGAAGTTGCACCTGGTTTTAAATCATTTATTTTGCTGAACATGAGAGATTTGAAAGAACACAGCTGTTTCCTCAGAAACACGTCGATCGATACTCGTGAGGATTCACGCTAACTTTCACTGAAAACGTTTACTTTTTAATGGTTTCCAACAAATGGCTTTGAAACCACCACAAAGCGGAGTATTATTTACAAGCCTATGAAACTTGATACGTTTTCCATAACAGGTGTCTGGTTTCTGAAACGCTGGAAACAAATAAAATTGAATTTTGCAAGTGGCGGTAGGAAGTACTAGTCTATCTTCTCGATTCTGCGAGCAAATTTTCTTCATGTATGAAATATGTTTTTAGCCCTTTATAGTCCAGGTATAAGTGAAAACCATAAAACAAATTATTATACTCGAAGGAAGGACCAATGACATTTGCAAATGTAAAAACAACTAGTATTGCAAAACTTCCATTTTCACCTAATCAATGTGGCGATATCAAACATGACATCACCACAAAGTGAGAAAATCTAGCGAGACATTTCATTTTCCTTGGACAAACGGAATGAATCGGTTTTATATTACAAAACGGGGATTTGTGGCTGCATTTTTCTGCCAAAGAGTGAAAACATTATCTTTGCCAGGAACGTTGGGAACTTTCCCTCTCGCAAATATATTCTCTTTGTTTGAATTATTTCTCAACGCACTTTAGTCAGCCGGGAATCATTTTGTAGCACCGTAGCCGAAGGGACCTTCAAGCCTCCGAAGTAGCTCGACTTTGCTCATCATGAGAGATTTAAAGGAGAACAACTATTAATGAGTATACCTACGATCTTTCTTTCTGAGAATTCACACTAACTTTCACCAAAAATACTAATATTTATTGATGGTTTCAAGCAAATGATTTTCCTAAAGCCACAGAAAGTAATATCAGGAGCTTGAGCCCATGAAACGTGAGCCATTTTTCATTAATGAACGCTTGGATAGAGAACCGCGATCATAAAAGAGAATTCGTCCTGTAATGAAACTGATACGAATTCACTGATTTCTCCAACAAACATGCAGATGTATTAACACGAACCTTCAACACGCGATTATCTTTCCTCATCCAAACCAGGGGCAGGTACCAGATAAAAGCACTCCAATGGTAGTTTCATTGGAACGAGCTGGTTGAATAAATTCGCTTTGGTTAATGATATCAGACGAATTCCTATGAATGGATAGTACATATATCAAAGCAAGATCTTAAATGAGTCTGTTTGGGGAAGAATGAAACGAATTATAAACGATGGTGCTAAACATTTTCAATATCGTGGATTGTGGATTCCAAGAAATGCTGGTACAACCACAATAAGCTTTCACACTGATAGCCTTACAGGTAGGTTCGTTTTCTGTTGTTTTTATTTATATCATTTAAAGCCTATGCCTCAAAAATGAAATCATAACCCACAAATCTATTCTATCTTTGAAAACTTGGAATCTGCTTCAAAGTCTCGCTCAAAAAGTTCAAGAAAAACTATATCCTGAGACTCATTTGTTTTTCTGATGCAACTTCCAAGTTTGAGAGTATACATCAAATAAGAGAAGACACAGGAGAAGCTTGTCAAGCCACATAAACGCATTAGCAAAGTATTTGGGAGCGTGCAAACTTATTTTTCCTAATCAACTGCCTGCAGAATACAATCTTGACGATGCCTGCCTCGACCATAAAGCTAATTTTAATGGATATCTGAATATACGTAGGCGAAATAGTGTTGGAAAAATCCAGCTTATAATTATTTCCAGCTTATTGGAAAGTTTGAAAGGTTAGATAACCTATCGTATAAGGCTTGAGCTACGATAGATAACGAATATAAAATTGCTGTTCTGTCGTAAATAGTTGCTTCTCCTCTACTTTAATAATGGCCTTAGCTGATAAAACTTATTCACATTAATTCTAGCAAATGTATGCATATGAATTACAATTATTGGGCAGCTCAAAACTTCGATTTTGGTCTAGCAATATAAGATGTCACACAAAGAATTTTACTCCGTGCATTGGGTTTGTACTGAACATACTTGATAGTTAATTATTCAAAAAACATTGAAATTGCATTTGTTTCCAGTTATTCTTTTCTCCCCAGTAGGCTGAATTCAAAAAAAATATGAATATTGAGGGGAAAAGTTATCTTATGTGCGTAATAATAAGCAATCACAAAATAATGAGGTCCGGTGTTACTTACTCTGTACAGAAAACCATTTTCACATGTATCATGAGTCCGATACGAGTATTCCATTTACTTCCAAGTCTCACGAATTGCATTCATTCCAAGGAGAGGGGAAAATGATGTAACTCGCCTGTTTCAAAAATCTTGTTATGCAGCTTTTCGCTTCTTTTGTCTAGAGATAAAACATTTTCTCGTCGTCGCTCCCCCACATCAGGTTTTCGTTTACCGCTTCCACACAATACTGATGAAAAAGTAGCATGTGAACTGGGAACCACGTAGTGATGAGTGAGAAAAGTAAACGAATGAGAAAGTGACACTACCGGTGAAAATTTGGAAGCGAAAGTGAACAAAAAAGGGGGAGAACTTTTTCTAAATAATTACTAAGTCAGATAGAGAAATGCTTGTGTTGCTTCATTTAAACCGGATGAGCAGACTCTCTTTCAAATGTTTAGGTACAGTCTCTATGTTACGAGGTGCATTTAGCTAGTTTTCACTTAACTTTGCTGTTTTTTAAATGGATTATTTTGCGGAATCCTCCCACAAAAACTAAGGCCATTGGGAAGTTCACTAATACAAATTCGAAATGATCATCGAATTTTTAAGGTTCGGAAGACCAAAAATTGTTCTGGATTTTTGGTTCCAGCAACATCAAACACCCGTTCGTTGACCGTGTTTACGGTAGGATAGATTGTTTTAACCAGTTTACACACTGATGGCTATACAACAAGCATACACGACGCAAAGTAAACGATTGAAAAGGAATACTCAACCAATTTGTTTTAGTGATCCGAAGCAAGTGAAACTGGAGGTAGTTTTTTGACTTGACAAAAACGGTCTGTGCAAAATAAATGGTACAATTAAACTATAGCACACAACAGAAAATGGAATGGCTGTTAGTTCGACACGTGACAATTAAAGAGTGCCATTGACAGCCATTTTTAGAAGTGCTCATTGATCGCGTTCATTAGTGGCCCTCTTGTCGTATAAAACTAAAGTTGTTGCACGTGATGTTTCAAGAGGGAAAGTTAATGAGCCTTTGTCTCTCATAAAATAAAGTGTGAAACAAATTAGAAGTTTTGCTTTTCCCACAAAACGAAATTGCTTCTGGAAGCCTCTAACAGCGCAAGCATGATACTGTCTTCTTTACATGGTAGTTGGTGTTTGAATCGATAATATATAAAATGGCGTGTTTTCCACACGGAGTAAAAATAACAAGTTTTCCACTTTTTCAGAACGCACCAAAAATATTACTTTTTATAGCTATGGAGACCATCTTTCCCAACCAGAGCATTAATTTCTGAATTTGTTTTCTCGAACGGCACTGGAAATGTATAGGGAGCACTAATTATGTATTTAGTTTTTCATACTCACGCATTGCATTATGGTGCGTTTTAGTCAAACTCAAACTATTCTTTCCAAAATTAGTAGCGAGGAAACCTTTTACGTTAATTTCTTCATCAGAGATTGAAATCCTTTTGACAAACACGAAATTTTACGTCTAAAAAAGGGCTTTATTTTAGTTTATAACTAACAAATAGCAGTAGTGTCATTATCATTCAAAAAGAGAATATCAATGTAGCTCAAAATAAGCCTTTTTTACTCTAGTAGGTTTTACAAGAAATGTTATACAAAGAACATTACCAGAAGATGATTACTCTATGTGTCTTGAAAAGGTACAAACTTGGTAAAGAAAGTTGACACTTCAACATATTTGAAATGTGGATCGTTTTGACTTCGGAAAAATACTTATTATACCCGAAAATTATTGAGGATTGGAACCGAAGTGACGGAAAACTTATAATACGTATAAATAAACCCACATCCAGAACTAATCTTCAATATAGCTATTGACAGATGAGATCTTTACTCGATTTATTTCAAAAATCTTAAATGTGTCTAACGATGATACGAATCAGATTCAGAATGCAGGCATTGCACAGTTCAAAACTCCCAAATTGTTCGCAGGCTTACCGCGAATACGTCTGACTCAAAATATGCTCTTAAGCTCATTTGAGGCACTTATAAATGTCAGATTGATGGATGACTAGCTCCCTAGTCCCAAAACCACCAAGTATTTTTCAGAAGAAAGTAGACGTACTAGTTGCTTTGCAATGCAGATAAACTTTCACCAAAATTTGTGGTCCTATTATTCGGGCATCAATGTATTTGTATTTTGGAAATAAAAGCGTTTTGCAATTGTAGTTTCATGCTTGCGCGATGAGCAACTATGTTATGTCTTTCTATTCTAAAATCAAGTAAAAGTCATGTACATTTGTACAAAAAGTACTGATCTCAATGACCTATCGGTTTTCAAACATTTTACTTGAGCAAATCCTCTCGTGAAGGGAACTTCTACGTATTACTTTGCAATAATAAAAAAGTTTTAATCTATACAAAGATATGGAGGGAGAGAAAGTTTACGGGAAAAAACTGAGCGTGAACACTTCACAAAGTAAATAGAGAAGCTTTATATATTTGTCAACGAGCTGCAAGAAAAGATGTGATATTCCAATATCAATGTATACTAGATTTGACGCCTTTTTCTCAAGTGGCTTTAAACTAACATTCTATTAGCTTATAAAGGACTTAAAAAGTAGATGGATAACAGGTTTGAAGTTAAGAAAATACCATTTTCATTGAATTTTCAGTTTTTATGTGGTTTAAATAAATTGTCGACATCCGGATAGTCTGGAGTAATACTGCCATTGACTTAAAATGACAGTAGACAGTTACTACTGTGAGTGATCACAATCCTGTAATATTAATGATTTGGCTTCGTCGGCGTTCCCTCCAAATGATTTTTTTAATAACTGGGCTTGCTTTATTAATTAGGTATATCACTACAAGGCATCATACAACTGTACCGAGAAAAGTTGGTAAACATCGTCTTGCAATAAATTTTCACTTTCGGATACGTATATAGGGTAACGCCGAGCGAATATAATGTATTCATCAGCGTTGCAATCTCTTCCTTCAAATTACGAATCTGTATCAATAATATTCGCAAAGAAAACCTACACAAACTAAATATTTTTCAAACTCTTATGAGGTGGTATTGATTCTATAAATGTTTTATTTTCGTACATCTTAAGAGGAAGAAAATATATACAGTTGACCCTCTTTTTCGAAATGCAGGGTTCCATTCCGTACATGTTACTGATTTTATCATGATTTTACGAATCATCTTGTAAAGTTATTCACGGAAGTACAAAACGTTCGTTTAGAAGTATAATTTATCTTACTGTTGATTGGGCCCGTGCGTGCAGTAGATTGATTAGGATATCCGTGTGCATTAAAACGTATTCGGTTAAAGCAGAAGAATAATACCTAGTGTAGACGTGTCCTACTCTTATGTCATTGATATATTGTAAAACAAGCGTTTTTTGACGCACGAGTTACTAAAGAGCAACAAAAGTTTTTTTCTTAAGATAAAAGGCCAGTTGTACGATAGCCAGGAACTGAGTGAACGGAAGAATACTCCCACTAAACTGGGTATTACACACGCCTTTGGAAAAGTTGGAAATGGTGTCGTTAAAACATAGTGGTAGATTACGAAGTCATAAAGGAATTCTTTCGGGGACAATAGAAACCGAAGTAAAAGGCTGTAATGGAACGTTGGAGAAGATACGTAAGAAGATATTTACAAGCTCATTCATAGCTGAGACACAATCTTATTTGATTCTGTCACACTAATTTGTTTCAGAGAAAATGGATTGAGTATTCCTGTGACATTAATTGTAGCACAATGCCGCGCAGGCCAAGTACGGTTCTTGGCGTACTATCCGAGATACAAAACCCTTCCGACAATGATATTTTTTTTTGAACATTCAATGCTGTCTAATTGGAAGCTCATAGAAGCGAAAATATTAGTTTTTATTCAAAGTCGTCTTTCAAAAAAGAGAGCATGCCACTTTCTGTTGTTATAGTATAATGTACCGCATCAAATTTTAGTTTGAACAGAACTTATTACAGTAGCATACAAAAACATATAATTGGGAGCTTGTCATTAAATTCTAGAAATATATACATTGACAAATTTGTTGAATTTCATTGAAGGAAAGGAAATTAATCCTAATCTTTTGCTTACGTTTAGAGTTTATCCATTCCAGAAACCGGTTTTGTTGATATCCCAGTCAGCTTTAAAAACTTCCAATGAAACACTAACACCTAAACCACAACCACGATCAACTACTAGTGATGATTCAAATTCAACGGCTAATGGGCGCGTTTAGTCTTAAATACAATACCTTAGTTTGTCGTAGGTTTAAAAAGGTTATCCGAAATTATACGTTTTATATTGCAAAACGGTCTAATATTCAACTACGATGAGCTGCTTTCACCACAGCAATCAATAAACCGAAGTCATCAAACAAAACACGAACTAGAACACCTGCATTGAAGCATTTCCAAACAAATGATTTTCGAGATGGAGCATTTTAATATTGTCGGCAAATTAATTTTCATGTGGTTCCCTAATGAGTCCTTGGTTTCACTACACGACTTATGAAATAACACCGTTGTAAAATATGCTCTTTCAGCTTTCACTCTGTTCCCCACTTCAAACACAGCTGCACTCGGTAGGAGCTCCGTCACTAGACTGAATATTACTGGGCTTTCCATTTTAGGTACCATACATTTTGTCCGGGTAGCAACCGTCTGTAATGTAGAGAAAGTGAAAGCATGAAACAGAATGCGGAAGGGGAGACCGTCGATTCGTAGCAATGCTAGATGAAAATTCTCTCTGAACGTGAAATATTACTAGAATCGAGTATTTTTCGGTGTGCATGATGAAGCATGAAACGTTATTAGGAGAGAGAGGGGCCAGTTGATGAATGCTCATCCAGCTCACATTACGCAGGAGAAACGCACTGGAAAAAAACTGCTCGATAATGGTTCTAGTTGATACTAAATATTAATTATAAATATTAAATGCATAGAGCGACAGAATTCGCATAGAAACCTTGCATCCACAATCGCAGTTTATTAACTCCCGATCTGAGAATTCATAAGGTTTGCAGCTGCATTGTCACAGTGCAACTTTCTATAAAAATCTCGACAAAAAAATGTCTCAAAAATTCATACAAACATAAAATATTAAAGCGTTTTCAACACAGTGTGGGCGTAACTAGATGTGATATTTGTAACATTATATATATTTCATTTTTTCTCATATCCGGAGTCCCGTAATTGGATCGAAATGCACAAACACATGATAAAATTTTAGTGCAACCTTTCGTAGGGGTTTTGAGTCGTTATAAAAGCCATTTTCGAATCAAGCCTGAGTCATGAATCAGATCAGACTAGGGGTCCCATCCTATTTATTTCGACGTCTGGAAAATTGCATACGTGGCAGTGTTATTTAAAGCCCATACAGGAGAAAAGAGAAAATGATGCTATTTCGACAGTAGAACTTTTTTTATAATCTTGTTATGCCGTTTCTCGTTTCCTTTCTCGAGTATAAAATAGTTTCGTATTGTACCTCCGTTATCACCGTTTCATTTACTACTTGTACTGAATACTTATTCAGAAGCACAAAAAAAGGTTGTGAGCCGCATTGTGATGAGTGAGCAAAGTGAAAGAATGAGAAAGTGACACTAGCGGAGAACATTTCTGAAGGGGAAAGAAAAAACACATAAAGGGGGAGAGTTTCTTTCAAAAAAATAAGTTTATTTATCAAGGGAACCGCTTGTTTTGCGTTTCAAATACGGCTAGAAATAATTTACGGAGGGAAAAGCATATGACTATCGTACTTTCATGCAGCTGTGCCATGCAACAGTACTGAGTGAGTCATAAAAGATTTTGCATTGCCGCAGCACCTAATGATACAAATTGAAGCTGGAATAATGTCTGGTGTCGTTAGAATGAAGTTCCGGCTCATTTAATTTCATATTTACGTAGCCGTCAACAATTACAACAACAGAAATGCTTTCTAAAAAAGATTCCAAACTTTCACTTTAAGGTATTTTATTAAGTTGCTGTCAGTTTCAGAAACTCTGTTTCATGAATGTATTTTCTTTTGGTGTTGATTTTAGTAAGGAAATATTTTCGGAGATTCTTATAATGAAATTGCAGGGGGAAACTCAAATTATCCTTGAAGATGCTTGGAAAAAGTAACGAGGCCCGAGAGATCGATGAATGTCACTATTCTTCACCACCGAAACGCGTTTTTTTCACGTGCATTTATGTGCATACGAAGTTTAAATATTCTAAGCCCCTCAACGTAAGCACTCCTAGCAACAAAAATGGACCTTAGTCGGAAACGGCTTTCGTTTTAATGATCCAATTAACTGAGAAGAATAGTATTTGCTAATGAAAGAGACAACGACGCTAACTTAAAACATCCAGCGTTATGCATGAGCTTCATGTCAGAAAAAAAAAGTAAACGATGACCTCAATTGGAGTAATCACGTCTCCATTTAGGGTATGATTGTGAGAAATTTCGAGAATCGTTTTATCCTTGACAAAAGTTTTTGCTCGTAATTAACTCAAGAGAAAACATGAAGCTTTTAAAAAACAGTGTCAATATAAAACAAAAAATTAAAGTTGTAATTTAAAGAAATTGTTGAATATATGAAGCAAGTCAAATCATGCGGAGGCAGGGCTTTTTTGTTGTCAATAGACGTCGGCATCTCCAAACTAATCTGCGGGGGACAAAGGTCGTGAGAACAAATCTTGTTTTTTCAAACATTGTAAGATATTTGTATTCAAATTCAGTAGTTAGTAGTTGCACATTTATGCATGGTTACGCACGTCAGCTCTACGCAAGCATTACATAATGACATATTATTAAAACAGAACTCGTAATATAAAAAAAGCTTCATTATTCACCATTATTATTAGCCGCAACTTTGCAACCATAATCTTCTAAAACCTCGGTTTGAATTTGAAATTTTGAGTAAATTCGGTATACCGATATTACCGATGGGTGAATTCTTAATTTTAAGAAATAAGTGACCATTCAAAACAGTTTGCTTGAATATATTCATTCTGAGGCAAGCCTGAACTGGAATGGGAATCTTTCACTCTACTATTTTGCTCATTCACCAGAAAAACTATTCAAGTCACTGCTATTCCAGTTATATCAGTTAAAATAAACCTTCTCTCTGAAATTTAAACACATTACCCGAATGAAAATTATACATAAAAATATAAACGTAGTTGAAGGTTTCTTTAGAACCGGCTTTCCTTCCATTTGATAAAGATGGGACTTTCTTAGCAAGTAGAAAAATTATTTTCTTAATCCTCGTGAGTAAATTCATAGTTAAAATTAAAATTATACAGTATCAAAGCGTGATCGCGCGTTTAATATCTGTGGGTGTGGAAGATGTCTGCGCATAAGTGATTCGATTACTGCGGTGCAAGTCAACCGAGCCACAGATGCTACAAGTTTTCAAGTAGTGCTGGACTCATCGCCTGTCAATATTTCGCGTCCTATGGCATGGCAATATGATTTCGTATGCCATGCCATGTTGCCCTTGTTTCATCACATGTACATGTTTGTGTTATGCACTCACCCAATCCACCCATTGTCACAAACTAAAATATGAAAACATTCTAATTTGAATATAAATTTGCGAAAATTGATCAAATAAAGAATTAATGTAGATTTTGAAGCGATTACGAATTATAATTTATCAGAATTGTGGTAATTTTCAAGGGGTTTAGTTAACAGGAAATAAATGCATGGAAGGGTCATGTAATGTATTCATGTCATGTTGACCTGTGGTTCCTTTCAGGTTATTTAATTTAATTTAGTGTTGGGTAACTTGACCGACAATGGACCGACGTATAGGGCACACATTTCTCTTGACAGTAAAGATCACACAAAATACATACAAGTATTCATTCCGATTCATACAACACAACGTAAGATAAAAACACACGAAATAGATTAATAGGTATGAAATAGGTATATAAGATATGTTGTGTCAGTCTACATGAGGTGTTTTTTTTGTAATAACAACAAATATTTTGTCATGTTTCTATAAATCCGGTAGCTGCTAAAGCGTCCTAATTAAATTTGAACATGTTAAAAGAGAGCTGCCTTTGATATCAAAATACTGCGGGTTATGTAAATCCAAACTCAAATAGGTCTGGCTTTTGCAGCTCATTACACACCATCGTTGAGGATGCGTGTTAACTATGTATTTCTTTAGTGGAGTAACAATAGGTTAATTGTGTATTCTAGTATGTTCCTATAGTAATTACATTTTGTTTCTTGATCGAACACAGCCGTACCATAATAATATTTGAGTGGTCGTTGTGCCCTGAGAGTTTTCCTGAAAATGGCTTCTTCCTTCCGAAACATTCCTCTTCTAAGACGTATGAACTCCAGTCTCCAAACTGCTGACAGTAAATGCTTACTCATTTCAATGAAATCAACTATTTGAGGTAACAAAATGTGAACTGTTAAATAAATTCCTGCGGCAAGAAAAGAAACAAATACGTAACCGACAAGAGGGACCGAATAGAAACATGTTATGACTACATAGTTAAGAACAACTAAGAGAAAGAATCCTCCAGTCATATATGCTCCGGCAAGATGTTGGATGGCGTCATGACCAACACTGGTGTTCAACTGGAGACAACTGTATACCAGAAAACTCCGTCGGGACAACGTTTCTTTTGTAATTGCGGTAAATACAGTTTTGGTTGCGCCCACATATGATAAACTGCATGTGATACAAAGAAACATTGGTCTTATAGCTTGCAGCGCTGCCCATTGATTAAAGATTAATCGAAATGCAAGCTTAAATTTAGGATTCCAATCAGAAAATAGTCGTTCAGTGATTGCAAACATTGGGTCCAAATTGCTTGTCATTGCTACGGCAAAGGTAAAGGTGTTGGCCATGATTACCAATTGAATTGTCACTATAATAATTCCAAGGTAGTCCCCATGGCGTCCACGAAATATATTCAGCAGTTCTGGAAATATTTGTTTATAACTGAGTTTATAGTCTTTGTGGATGCTCGACCCAGTGTGTTAAGCCCAAATAGGCATCAGGTTTAGGTGCAAAATATTGAAACAATTTTAATTTTAAAAAAAAGTTTTTTCTAGTGAATCCTTACCTTTGGTGTAAAGGAAGCCAATGCCCTTCTCACTTGTCTGAATGCGATCTTGGAAGGTATTCTTGTAGTCTTGTAGAAGAACAGAGCTGTGATTCATAAATTCGACCAAATCTTCCCCGTAGAAAGTAACAACCATTCCCGCATTCATACACATAAGGATTACTGCAGCTTCGCCGAACGCAATAATGAAAATTTGAATTGGATTCTCGTTTGCTAAGGGAGAACCTGTTGCTCTAAGTACACAGCTAATTAGAGCAAGACTTAATGGTACCAATCCAACGTAAAATTTTGTTATGTGGAATGAGGCTGATTCCAACGTAAATCGGCGGGTTTTGCCGTCAATTCCCATCTTATAACTTCCCGACAGCTTGTCGAAAAAACGCGCCGATAAATCGCATGATTTCCACATTAATTCTCCATCCATTTCAAAGGCGATAAAAACTTGTAAGATCACTTATTAAACCTATGCTTATTGAGTCTCGCCTTCTTTCCGTCTCCGAACTCCTTCATCGACTGGCCGTAGTGTATCAAGGTAAAGAAAGTAGTGAACTATCGACAAAAATATCCTTGGCATTTGCTCATGCAAGAATATGAACAGAATATAGTTTGATTTATATTAATAACTTTCGCCAGTAGACACGATACATTCTAGGATACATAGCAAAACCAATAAATTCGTCCATGATTTAATTTAGATATTAGATTTACTGGCGGATTGGATTTGTGATTGTACCTATTTTCTTTTTTATGCAAGCAAATGATGGCGCGTGTGGTGATTTTATAACACCATCGCGTTGCTAAACACGTGGCTTTTATAACCAACTTTATATTTGCAGAGTTTATTTCTGGCGCAATCCGACTATCTACATAAAATTTGATAGCATGAACCGATAACATTTATATATACACTTTCCTATTCCAAGTGGTACCAACTATATTACCAATTTTTCAAAATGTAATCGAGATTTAATTTTGCTTTAATCCGCTGGATTATCAATTAATTCATCTTCATAACATAAATTGATATTTCAAATCCAGGAACCTTCCAACACCATGGTTTGTAAGCTGAGTAGTGTACGGGAATAGAACAAAATGTATCTGAAAATTCATGATTCTCAAGACTAAACGAAGGCACAGAAAAAATTAAAAGAAATGTAATTGGTACAAAAAGTCGAACTTCCAACTTTAGGTATAGCAGCTAACATGAAAATACATTCTCCAATTTCCCTTCTGCATGGTTTTTGTTTTCACAGAGGGTCTCAGAGACCTTTTTTGCATACTAACACTAATACTTATCGTAAAGGCTTATGTGAGGGTCGGTTCAATCAAATGAATGTCTTTTATAGTGAACGTATGCTGTTTTGCCGGTCAAGTGTTTTCCATCCATTCAAAATGTCGAACTTTAGGTAATAGCAGTTAACATGAAAATACATTCTCTAGTTTACCTGGTCATTAAAATTGTTGTCGAAAAATTAGAGTCTGCAATTCATAA
>JAAXOA010000828.1:0-19183 GCA_036561885.1 Salina celebensis
CGTTCAGCAAGTGATGATATTGATGAGTTTGTCTGTCTGTCAGAGGGATACTTGGCAGAGGGATACTTTGGACCGTAAGGAGGATCGCTAATGAGTTTTAGCCAAATCCGTTGACCCTAAAGCGGTATTCTGACATCGGTAGAATTTTGTTGGTTGGTTGAATTTGTTGGACAAAACTCTCGTCGGTATAATTTTTTTTTGAACCGGTAGAAAAATTTTGCCAACGGTTACTTTTTTTTGTGCACGGTATTTTTTTTTTCTATGCCCGCGTAAAGCCACTAGAACGGTTCGACAGCTGAGCCAGTGGAATCAGGTCGAGCTTCTGTGAAATCACATCGGTGTCAAAACCAACAAACAAACAACAAATTCAACCAACCAACAAAATTCTACCGATGTCAGAATACCGCTTAAGGGACGGAGTCAGGGGTCAAATTTTTTCTTTTGCATTTTGATATATGCATTCGAGGGTAATACATAAACTGGCATAACGTGAACTCGTCTAAATTAACTCGTCTTCCGACAACTCGCTCTTATTGTTAGTATGGAACTCGTATCACGCGTGACTCGAATAATGTTTGAAAAAGTAGTAAATGAGATAAATCTATTGAGAAAAACAATTTCCCGGACAGCTTTTGAGTATCATTGAATGTTTACGTTGATTTCTCGGTCACAATGTTATCTCCAGCTCACACTGTCACGCTCAATGTCATGTTTGCTACTTTAAAATACGAGAAATGCCAAATTTCTTCCATTTTACTATCATAAATTTTACTGTTTTACTGTTACATTACAGTATGAAAATTCCACAGAAACATTTTCCTGGATTTTGGACCGTACAGTTCCATTTGATATCCCTAGTATAACCTCTGCTCTTTGTTTGAGTTACATATGAGGACCATCCCATGTTAATACTTTAGTTGCACCCCTTGAACTTAACTAATTGTCTCGTTCAATTGTCCGGCAAGCATTGTACATTGATACTGGTATTATGTCATCGTTACCCATTAGCAAATTATAAGGAAAAGGCTTCAAGATATAGTTTGAACCTCTATGTTAAGGCCTAAGCATCCATTATAGAATTGGAGCAGACTAATTAATTGAAGCCATTTTCAATACTGAACGGAAGCTGTTGAGTTCTACTCAGCACCTTCATTTNACCTCTATGTTAAGGCCTAAGCATCCATTATAGAATTGGAGCAGACTAATTAATTGAAGCCATTTTCAATACTGAACGGAAGCTGTTGAGTTCTACTCAGCACCTTCATTTAAACTTAAGAGTTGGCAAATGCGATGCAGTCAAAATTGGTACCCATAAACACCAAAAGCGTTTTCAGATACGAGAATCAATTGTAATCATGTCTACAACTAGCCACTAGGTGCGTCTGTCATTTACCTTTATCGCAAGAAAAGCAAAATGAATTTCCACTTTATGATCAGAGACAACTTTTACTGGTTATTACTTGTGTAGTTATTTCACAAAAAGTTGCATGCAACATCATAGTTGAGATGTACATACGTTTTTGCTGTAAACAATATAAATTCTATGCATTTCTTCGTGAAAAATATTAACATACATAACACGTTCTCATGGGATAGTAGAAGTACTCGTTTACCGGTGTAATATGGCCATTCATAGACATAAGATGCAGAATGCCATGGTGTTAGTATAGGAATAGGATGTGTAGGCTTTGTATGATATTAGCTGTAGTTGAAGAAACACAGTTCTAGCCACAAATGAAAATAGGGTTGGAGTAACTAACTCGATCTGTCAGAGACTTTACTTTCACGTTCCATGCACTTTTATTAATTTCCTTTCACTTGTTCCATATTTTCTCGTCTTGTCTGATTTTACGCCCTGTCGAACTTGCTTCTTTAAACAGAAATGAATGTTTTTGACGTATAGCGTTCCGTTTACATTTTTTGTCTACATGCACAGTACCAGAACGTATATAAACAACAACATGGAACATTTAGTGTGCAGTCCCCCTTCGTTTTCTTTCTCTTCTACTTTTTCTTTTCAACTATGATTCCATTTTACGCAATAATAGAGACGTGTAAAACCGTTACATCTATTTATACGCTGTTGCTACACTACTTTACCCACATTATAGTCTTGAGGTTATTGTTTCCTCATTCCAACTTTCACAAAGTTAGAGCAAGCGTTGTTGGTTGAGAACGACTACGACGTTTAGTGTACGTGTTTGCGCTTCTTGATTTCCATTTTTGAATTTCATCCTCCAGCTATGTATTCTGTTCCATTCCCAAACATTCTGTTGTTGTTGTTCTGTTTAGAGATGACAAATATGATCATAATCATTATCTTGAGAAATGCATTAACTTTGTTTCATAACCTGACCATGTGACAACAATTTTATCATGGGAAAGTTGTAAAGGAACCTTCTAAATTAAATAGACTAATGGCAATAAAAATGTATTAAGGCCGAATATGTAACCATCCTCTAATCCCAGTACAATAACACGCGTAATCTCTCCGAATTGTTATTATGCGCAGTATCAACCCACGAGCTTGTAACAGTCGAGGTTTATTTTGGCGAATCCTTTTTCGTAAACGCATCCTGTCGACACTTTGGTGCCATATCGTGACATTGTTTTCATAGCGGTGGAACATTCCGTGGTACTAGTTGTGAATATATCGCCTGAGGCAAATATTTTAAATAAGATTGTCGTTTGTACATATCATTGCTCATTGCGTAGCATTTCATTAGGGAAACGTAAGAAATAGGTATGTCTTGTTTTCTTTGTAATAAAAGATAATCCAAAATTCTTCTACTAGGGGTTTCTAAGCTATACGAATAAAGAACCTTTGAATCAAATAAAACGATTTCTTCAACAAGTAACTTTAGGCCCACAAAACACAACCGACTGAATTCTATGATTTCATGTCAAAAATCGTAAAATGATTTGCGAATAACAACCTCTTCCCGCAAAGTTCATAAACTTACGATAGAGAAATAACAAATATTTTCATAACACTAAAAATTATAATACATTGTCAATTGTAAACCAAATGAAAGCAGTAATGGCTTCTTCATACCAATTGTAATCTTTTATTGTCGAAATCCTTTATATGAGGTCACTTGATTTGATTCACAGCGAAGCTACCCCTCCAATTTGAAGCTTTCCATTGTTTCATGGAAAAATGATCTATTGCAGGCAATAAAATAGGCCATTAAAATCCATCCACCCATTCGCCCATATACTTACTGCAGGTTGAATCATACAAAATAGACCCACTAAACTCAATTCTTATTATAATTATAATTAATGAGGTACTCAAGCTAAGATTTGAAACTTAAACACAACATCAAAGTTAGTAGATTTGTTCATCCAACGAATGCCCTAAATAAAACAGTATAGAAAAGCAGCGGAGCTTATTTAAGTAACAGTCGTTTTTCAACATGTACAAATGAATTCTTTACCATCATTGTCTGCCTAAACGTACGAAACGTACAAGAATTCAAAACAACAAAAGATCTGGTAGTGAAAATAGAACCAATTTAACAAGGGAAAGCATACCCAGAACCCAAGAATATTTTTTATTAGTAATTTCAGGAAATCATATGAAATACTTTATTCTCCACATGATAAGCTTCTGTGAAGTAATTGATTTACTCTTGCAAGATAAAATAACATTTGAGAACAACAAATAGATACAAAGTACATATAACACGTCGACATATCGCAAAAGCAGTAGCAAATTGTTATGCAGTAATAACCTAATTTCTTGATCGTTCGTGGGCAACGTCACAGCATTAAATCAATGAGGATACAAATATCCTTCCCTTTCACATTGAACCATAAGCACAATAGGTGTACCTTGTAGCAACTAATGGGCACTTAATCAATACTGAACTTCTAATGAGTAGCCGAGAAATGGAGCAATAGAGGGGCATCTATCCGAGCGTGGAATAGATTTCATTATTTTTTTCAGATGAACGCCTATGAGCTATTCTTCAGTTATGGCATGTATAATTGTGTAATGTATGCTTAGCGGTTGAACTAGAATAAAACAACAAAGCTTAAGTGAAACCTTAATTCTTTTCTGATGACAAACATAAAACTGTCAAATGCAGTCATTATTCTTAATAATCTGTGGAATCGTAAAACTGAATGTGTGGCAATGTAATGTCATCGTATGATTATTATGGGTGCTTTCCTTACTTCTCTATCCAAGTCTCATTTTTTACCCTAGGATCGAAAATATGAGTCGCAGAGGGAGTTAACTCGGAAAGGATTTGTGAACGAGAAAAGTTTTGTGAGAGTTGATGCAGAATTGGACGCTATACTGATAGACCTCAGATACTAAACGGTTAGACCGTATAGTTGATAGTGAGTTGTATTGCGTGCCACAACCCAACTCATAAATTCCATTACACTATGTATCATAGAACGGCAGTTGCTCATATCGTTTCCTCCTTCATTGGACCAAAATCATGGAATACATTCTCTCGTGCACAATCACCCAGACAATTTTCTACACTCAATATAGTACCGATAGCCATTATTAATATTTTATGTTTCGTCGTATATTCGCTCGGCGTGTTTATCATTATTGTGCTTGTATTATGCAAGCAGAATTAAGTTCAGTTCGTTCAGAAGAGTGCCTCCAAAGAAAAGAAGCCCACGAACAAACTGTCCTGTTTTCAATGATCATTTCCCGTGAATGAAACCCGAGAATCTATTAATGCACGAAAAATAGGTTGCTTGTAAAAAGAGCAAAATGATCTAGCCTAAAGGATAAAATAGCATTGATTGTAAGGAAATACATAAAATTATAAGAATACCGCACCATCATATGGCATTCAATTGTAATGTTACGGATATAGCATCCACAATATTTACAGAAGAAAGAAATCTCTCAATTTATCTCTCCAATTTTAGATACGGATTCACATTTCAGCAGTCGCCTGCCTAAAGCCATATTTGCAATTATTTTCAGATATTCTGGCAATGAAAACGATCTTTTCAGACAAACTTTTTTCCTTTATAGTCCATTGATTGATTTCAGCTTTTATGATACCATCATCATCAGTAGAAGCGCAGTTTTCATCATTTTTATAGAGAAAAAGGAGCACGAAGAAAAACATTCTATTAAACCATTATATAAACACATTGGGATGTCTATTGCACAATTTTCATGTTATTCATCATCGTACTCGCAGTGTTTCTCCTTTTTTATCAAAACAACAAAGAAATATTGACTGAGTATCGGTTTTTGCTGTATTTTGAAAGGCACAAATAGTACCAGTCGACAATAAACTTTAAATTTGTAGTTCCCTTGTTGCCTGCGCGATACAACGAGAAAAGAATTTGTAATAATGCTGTTGCTGCACCAATAGTCGTTTCGGTTCTCCCAAAATGCAATAATTTTTCTCTTTTGTTTTCCTTACGCCCTGATCCTATCTACGTTTTTTTTGTGGGTATGTAGTATTCATATGAGTATTTTTGAGAGAGCAATGCATCATCATCAAACGAAAGAAAATTACATTTTCAGTTCACGGAGAAGAAAACGTTTCTTTCTCTTCCAAAATATATAACCAGATTGTTTTTGACGTTTCTATTTCTTGCTTTTTTGTTAAAGGTGATTCAATAAAGTTCCAATGTCTACTTCTGTTTGCGCTTCTGTATCTCACTTCGCCTTACGTCGTAATCTTCAGAAAAAGTAGAAAACCGCCGACATTTTAGTAAAATAAAGAAAAGTCCAGGAATCCATGAATAACTGTAGGTAAGGAACTCATTCTCTGTTATGCGACTTGGGCATCGCATTTGTGCGGTGCCCATAGAAACCTAACCTTTGAAACAACCCACGACCACTAACAATAGCAAATTCTCTTGTGGAAACCTTTAAACGAAATCCCCGATGCAGCACACCTCCTGTATACACTTAGCGCACACATCAAACCGAAAATTTTAATATAGTACATGTATGAGATAAATTTATCTACTTGTTGAACAAAGTTTCAGCTTAATCTCTATCCCATATCCATTTGAATTTCAATGATTCAACGAAAGTGATTCTGACAGATAAATTGAATTTCCAACAAATCCGTTTTAAGTGGCTTCTAACCAGCATCGTAGTTTAATGGAGATTCGTTTTTACTATCCTTGAGTCTCTCGCCCTCGTGTATAACATGTGTCGCCATATTCTTGAGTTTTCCGAATTATCTAAGTATGTTTTTTTTAAACTGGTGGCATACCCCAAGATTGCATATGACAGCACTGCAATTTGATGCTTTCTTTACGTACCCATATAGAGGATAACAATGTAGAAGATGGGAACACAGGATGAATAAAAAAATTAATGTTTTAGTTCTTCAGCCAACATGAGGACAAATAATTAAATCTTGCCAAAGTACATATTTTATAGCCGTAGCCAAAGTTCTTGGTCAGGATAAAGAGCTTCGTGGCCAAGGAAAAAACGAAAACAATTATTCCGGATTGAAGAACGCTCGTTTGTTGGGGTTACGTTAAATATCAATTCATTGTATATCTTATCCGAGCACTTTACATTAACGTTTCCTAGTGTTGCCCATCACAATGACTGATAATTTCTTCTCAAACCTGAGTGTTCAGTACAAATTATGACTCCGGAATTAACATTTGGATAACTATGCATCTAGATTCTGAGGATGCTGCTATATAAAGAATATTTTTCCATTCAGAGACGTATTTCAAAGTTAGATTCTGTGCAATATAAATATTTATAAATACATACTAGTATCGATTGTACCCCACAACATAACCACCATCAAAATCAGGAAAAAGTCTTTCTCCTAACCAAAATTCACTGATGAAAAGACGAAAAACAGGGAACTAGAAAGCATAAAAGAGAAACGATTCAGTAGTGGTACGGGCGGAAGTGGGAGTCAAAATAGGCCTTTCCTGTGGTAGACAGATTCAATAATGAAACTGCACTTTTTTTTCTAGAATGTGACCACAATCATTTTCATCCTTTTGTATTTGCTAGAAAAGTCAACATACTTTTCAATTCAATACCAACATTTGCTTGGTCTGTATGACCGTGTGGTTTATGGTGTGAGAATGAACAAATCTAAAGCAAAGCTCCATGACTTGAAGGTAAGTACGTAACGGAGTAACTTCCCATCTCAGTACTCTGATGATTCCAAATTACAACTGCAAAACATACGCTAATCCAGTTTTGAGAAGCAACAGCCAATGTGGTATCTTTTTTTCTTTATATTTGGTTTGTCTAGATCCTACATGGTACATTCACAAGGGAAAAAATCATTCACGAAAACAATGCAATTTCTATAGCATTTCGTACTCCGTGATGAGACAGGGTTTTCCTCCCGTCAATTACGAAGGGCTGTTGATGATAGCGATGAGCCTGCTCGCTCCTTCTCATTGCTCACACTGAGGTAGTTGGACAGCTCATGTTTTTTTTCTACTACGAGGTTTTTTTCCCTTTGGAATTAAACTTCCGGCTCTTTTCTTCCGCCCAGCTTCAATGTACGTACACTCTTTACTGTAGAACAAAATGAGAAAATTGTTCAAGTCAGAAATTTCTGACCGTTCGCAAAAAAAGTTTTGGTGATGTTCTTTCAGATTGGCATTTTTCATTTACACACTATGAGCGTATTCTACGGAGAATACATGGATTTTATATGTTTGTTGTGTGTATATTTATTCAATACTTTTTTTTGGGCAATTTAAGGCAGAACTAACGAGTTGGAAGTCAAGTAATTAATTACAGGGTAGCATGGTATCTTTGTCAGTGTAGCTGTGTTGATTGGACTGCATTTCAGAAATAGGATCGTGGTAGTGCCCCTATAATGTTTCTATTGTGAATTTATAGAATGCGGTTTAATTTCTAGCAGTACTCTGCTTGCCTTAAACACATTTCAATTTAGACAACGGTGTTATCTTCCCATAAGCACATTTTACATTGCAAGTTTACAATACACAAAACAGACGTTAGGCTTGGCAGTTTAGGAGGACGATGCACCGAGAGCTGAAAATGAATTTACTAATTACTATTGGCAAGGGGGAAGGTTGCATCTTTTGAATTTGGTAGACAGGCCGTGACTGACGTACACATTATACAAGTATGCTATTTCACGAAGCTATTGTCAGATACTTACTTTCTCTAAAGCTTGCTATTTTAAACGTCCAATTGAATCCATACGGGTACAAGTATTCTATTTCATGGCAAACTCTTAATGATGCACTCTATCTGATGCGGATGCGGAGACCATGTGCGTTCCATTGTTCTTATGAATGTGCGTATGAATATACTTGTCTCTCTACACAGGAACTTTCTCTTTTATAAGGACTGAAATATTTCCGATTATTTGTTGCTAATTTACATTTTATAATAACTAGAGATTTTATTTTCACGTTTATAAATGTAGAAGTAAACATTATAAAAAATATTATAATCTAGAAACAGTTCAAGTAAAACACATTTCATTTAGCTTTCTATTGGCTAATTTCTGTGAAAACCTAAAACTCACTGTTGTGAAGCATCCCTATGTTGATATTTTTAGGATTAATTATGACTTCTGGCTCAGATCAGAACAGTCGAACGTTGGAGAAGACTGAACCGTAATTGAGAATGCGCTTGTATGTTGGAGTTAAGTGACAGTGACACAATCTCCTTCCTGTATGGCTTCTGTGTTTGTATTAGATAACAAATCATGATCGTGCTGAGCAAATAAACTAAAAGAAAGCTAAATCCTGTTGTAGTAGCTGAGGTGTTTTGTATTCAATTCAATCGCGAACTCCGGAACACCCTTCACTGGTAATGAATATTTTTGTACTGATTCTGTTTTCCTGTGGTTTGATTTTGACGAGGTCATTGTGTTGCGTTCCGTGACATCAGGGATAGGATACATACAACATACAACTATCCACACTGTTGACGCTTGAATGTAGCTATAAAACTGCGAAATTATTAGGTACACACACTAACTGTTACATTCTGTGCTTCAAGAGTGACACTGAAACCTTTCGATTTCCGTTCAGTGCTTTCTTTTACAAATTGTCGATGCTCAGGAAAAGCCACCAAATTTGTATTCATTTATCCGACACCAATATATTTTCACAATATGTGGGTCTTCGGCATTGATTTAGAAGAATACGCACAAAGAAACATGACTACTGCGTATGGAGAGACGCGACGAACAAATAACTAACAACAAAGCATAGGCCATGAAATCTTCGAAAAGCTTTATTCTAATGATTTTTATAAATGAACCAATCTTGGGTGGTTTTTCTATAAAGCATTCTATTTAAACAATATGCATGCATTTTGACGATTGCGCTTTTACACATAAAAATAATCTGTTTTCATGACATACATAAGATGGCACGCACACATTTAACAAAACGTAGTCATTGCCAAAGTTTCATTAGTCAACGTTTCATTAGTCGGATTATGGAACATCGAACCATTAAATACTGCAATGTCACAAATCCTAAAACTAATTGCGAGCCTGCTACTATTTATGCGACACAGACACAACCGCTACTTATATTCCGCTTTCCACCTGCAATCTCAACCTAGCTAAGACTAAAACCATGCACAGGAATTTGCGTTAGCTCAAGTGTTCACAACAAAATTGTCAGAATCAGAGTAAACGCTGTGCATATATCGTTTGTAATATAATGATGAGAAACGTAATTGCAACGGAAGCCGAACATCAAAGTAAGATTGGGTAATTTAGTAGACTACCTGGTGCTGGATAAAACACACGTAATATTGAATTAGGTGACGAGAAATAGAACTGTTGGGAAGATTTCACCTGCGGAGGGATAGACTGTTCCTCCCGCGGCGATTTAATTTGATCCTATGGCGAACACACAACAGCATCTAACCAAATCCTTCCCTTCGTTTTATTAGCAAAACAATATCCTTCGTGGCAACTGCAGCCTTCTTTCACATCCCAAATGTTTTTTGTTTGCCTCATCACACTAATTTAAGTAACAGTGCGTGTTCCATAATGGCATGTAGAATTATATTGTCGCAAACAAGGTACAAAATGAAACAGGCAAAACTTCTGTTGTGTTTCCGAGAAAGGGACTCATTGACAACGTCGCAATAATGCTGTTTGTTTCTTCTTATGCACCTACAAAAAGCAAATTCAAGTCAGCAAGTAAAGGCATGAACGAGATGTATTTCAATGTACAGTCCAGCTTGCGGAACGACATCGCTAAAATGAAAATAATAATAGTAGGCATATATTATTGTGTTTTACTGTTATTGTCCCTTTGTTTTGAAACACGAAGGATAACAAAGTAGGGAGGGGATTCCGTGGTGTCGAGTTGTCGTGTGTGTGTGTCTGTGTGAACGTGGTATGTTTTGTTACTTACCAGAGTTAGCACTTGACTGGATGAATTTTGTTGGATAAAATGTAATCCAGCGATGATGATAGTGTTGAATGGGTTGGTTATTGCAAAACAAATGAAAAACAAAGAAATATGTGAATGAAGGGAAAGTGTGAAATAGTACTAATAATGATATAAAGGTACATATGTATATAGCCGTAGCTCTCAGTTTACTGGAAGAATTTTGCTTTCGTGTCCTAATGTTCATTACTGCTTTCACTATTATTATTATTGTTATCATCATAGGTCTCTAAACTTTAACTCGACTTCCCATAATATTGGACCTATAGCGTCAAAGATTTTGTATCACGTCCAGTTCACAGAAGTCACCGGATTAATCCACGGCAACCCTCTCCTTTACACTCTCAAATTTGTTGGTGCTCCGACTGCTTCTGGCGGTGAAATCATTGGGTCCGGAATTTGTTTTTCTTCCACCTAGGACGTGTTTGGCAGGTAGTAGTGCAGACTAACTAATAAAAATAATAATACGCACTACCTTGCACATGTTTTGGATTGCTTTCCGACATGTTGAACAACTTGCATTATCATATCTATATTGCATCTCAAAATGAACCATACTTGGCTGTTTTGTTGGCAAATATTGGAATATTTACGGTTATATATAATGCTCCAAAGAACTAGCATAGATGAATTTGGGGATCGGAGGCCCCCAGCAGCGTCCCCCAAGTTCACACATGATAGCTTACCCGGCCATCTTAGCTTTGAAAATCGGGTGAAAATGAAATTCTCTGGAATAAACAAGATGTATTATAAGTAATCGTTCATTGATTTGGAAGCTCATTCAGATATGCTTGAATACATGATTAATGTAACGAGCTGATTCTTGCTCAATTAAAATGAAATTGACTTGGATGCTATAAGGCCTAGCTGTTAGTCAAGAATCTGCATAAGAATATAGGTCTGTTAGCATTTTAGTCCCAAAATATACAAATTGCAGCCTTCTAGCATATATTAAATAGCATATAGTGGTATATTAAATATTAAGCCAAAGATTCATTTACGGGCAGATTCGCTCACAATTACTAAGATGGGGATTTTTTTGGAAGTGGCCAACAGTAAACTGGATTTCTAGAATGCGATTTGAAATCGAGCACTTTTCATTCCTTTCCGATCTTGTTGTATCGACACCTTCAACAAGTTTTTTATATGTACTAAGCCATTCTTCGTTTCTTACTTTTTGATTCCCAAGCTACCTTTTCTCTAGTCAATAGTTCATGCCGATCTGACAAATTTTTATGGCCAGAATATTATGATTCCAAGCGCTATGCAAAGTATGTAGTAGTTTGATTATAAACAGAAGCCGAACAGGTATCTAATAATAATAACAAAAGTAATACCTGGAAGCGCCACCAGTTTTAGTACGAACATACATCCCTCATTTATATTGCGCTATAAATTCTTTTCCGGTAAATTTCTGACTGTGCAACAAAACAAATTTGTTCACCACATGGAGAAGCTTAAGATTTTTCACAGGCTAAAATTCTCGTGAAGATCACATAAAATGTTAAATTTTCTTTGTACACAAAGAGAAACAAGGAGAAAATGCGCCTTCCTGTTCGTGTTAAACTGGTGTTTTACATAGTTTACATTTACACATGAGACATCGATAGTAGTTACTAGAGAACAAAGTAATTTACCCCTTTGGGAAAAGGGAACGTGATGCACCAGCAACACTCTTCCTCCAACTGTTACATATTCACAAGACTACACGGTGCCGTTTATTGCCATTGTCATTGAGGACTGTGATGCCAGGATATAGTACACTTGTAATACTGATATTGATATCTTTCTTGTTGCTCTTTTATGCTCTCCTCGCAATCTTCCCACCGTACGAGCCAGATAATGGTGATGCGTCATGATGATCACACAATACATTTTACTTTGCACCGAAAGTAACATCCCATAAAAGTAAGTCATTTTTTTCTTTTTTGTCTTACTTGTCCTTCATCGTTTACCTCTCTCGCTCAAGTAGCTTGGAAAGAGACCTACGAGCATGGTTCTGATCAAAATACTAACTCAGGAATGATTACTGATGCGAAAAGGAAGAGGCCTTTTGTTCACAACAACGTTAGCAACAAGAAAATAGTTGCCCACAATTTGTGATATGCTTCTAAACAGTATTGCAAAGAAATGTGAAAGTAGGAGAACAGACGATTACGGTGCTGTTTCACCTACCTGTACAGGGAAAACATTTGTTTGTAAGGAAATTTTTTATTGCTTCACCTCACCCTTTTTTCGATTTCTTTCGTATCACAACATATGTTTTAAGGATTTGTTCTTCCTTTCGGTAAAACTAAGACGGTAGCTATATACGTTTACATCAAGCCGTTGATAAAGCTGATTTACTTTTTTCGCCATTCTTTTGATTCGATCGTATTTCCTTCCTTTATCTAAAAACAAATTATAGGGATAGTAAATTTAGTTTTATACTTTACATCCACGTAGTTTGTGAGAATTCCCACGTTTCTTTCAATTTGTTTCCTCTGATCTTTTCCGCTTGGATTTTTTCAAGTAAAAAGAAACGGAGTGAGGGAATCTCCGAAAATAAGGACAACTTTGAACGAACCCCTTTACGCCAAGGCTGGTTCAAAGACGGGTAGCTGTGTTGTTATTTTTTTGGTTTAAGTTGAAACATAGTCATAGTCAGCCAAATATAATGTTGTGAGATGTATATGTATGGCTATGGATAATTCATCAACTAAAGGAGGAACATGTACATTGAGTAAACTTTATTTCAATAATATACGTTAGCTGTCCTGATGTGGTAGTTTGGAGAAAAGAATTGCTTGAAACCCTGAAGGATGTACTTTTACAGCCCAATTGATGTGCTTGGACTAAAACAGGGCAGTAGTCCTTTAAAATTGTTACAACGTTATTGAGAATATATGTAACGCGACAAAATGAATGTTGGTTATCAGTGCTTAACGTAGAGGATCTTTTTTGGGCCATTTCAGACAAAAAAAGGAGAGGAAATGGAAGCCGATGGACTGCGTGTGATTTAAATTTAATAGATAATCGTACACTGGCAAATCAAAATGAACTAGACGAAATCGAAATGCACTGTATGAAAATTCGGGAATTTTGCTGTTTCTGCAAGTATATGCAGATACTACCAAGATCGAGTTGGTTAACCCTCAAAATGCTTAGTATGAATTGTCCAGGGGCCTGTGTACATATGCATTAAAAATCTTTCTTGACCAAAAATGACAGTATCTAAAATATCAGAAATAAAACCAACTCAAAATCAGTTGTTCATGTTTCATGACAGGAAGCCAAAGACGACAAATAAACGACTGGAAAAGGAAAATCGGATACAAACTTTTCTACATTCTTTAAGGCATTGGAAACTATGGGACAACAACGAGATTGAAGCGAAAGCAATATTATTAACAAGAGTGACAACGCAACGTCCAATTCCAGTTGTAAACAACCATTCGTAAGCGAATTTACAGGTAACATTTGCGTAGGAAGTATGAATTGTCTAACGTTGGATTTGGAAAATGGATTATTACAGTACTTTCTGAAATCACATTCTAAATTCAAAAACCGTCTCTTATTTGTCAATGACATTTAAGATTGAAGTAGTTTTGAAGCTGTTTACAGTTCCATTGCAAACAATGGGCCGATTGTTCCAGATTTCAAATTTCAATTGAGGATTTCTCATTTTATCATCATAGTGAACCAGTATCCATAAAACATTGCAGTTTTTGTCTGGCCGTATTTGAAACTATTCGAAGCGCTTACCGAAGTTAGTTGAACCACTAGCATCAGATTCAAACTATAGTGGTGTACAAGAGTGAAGCATCACTGGACTTAAAGGGCATATAAGTTTGTTACAATGATGTGGTGGCAATACAAGTGTGATGCTGTCGCCAATACTCAGCTTAATGTTTCCCGTTCTGCTGAAAGTGAAAAATAAGAACACGCATTCTTCTAACCTACCACGAAAACCATACCAATATTCGTAGAAGAACAGTCTAGGCATAATACAAGTTCTATGTATTTGAAACTATAAGAATTGTCCAGTATTTCAAAGCGCTCTTGTTACGATTTCTTCTGCGGTAGGTACGACCCTTATAACAAAGTTTTTTTCTTTAGCATATTTGAAGGATTAATATATTACATCAGTTAGGCGGACCTTTATAAAAGGAAGGATAATATGGACAGTAAGGCATGTAAAAATACATGGAGTAAGAGTATTACTAGGAACCAAGTTTGCTAAAGTCAAGGAACAGGCTCTGGCAAAAGCGAAAGAAGAGGAAACAACAAGACCGATTGTGAAAAATGCTCGTACTGTAAGTCCTCTTCACAACACACACTTACACCAACCAGTAGTGATATGAGATTATGTGATGGTTGTCGTGGTAATGGTAGATAGTGGTAGCATCGGTATAGTGGCCCTTTTTGCGAATGCACTATACCTACCTACTACTCACAAGTAATGTTTTTACTGTGTCTTATTGCTGTTCCTGCATCATCCTCCTCTCAAGACTTTCTCTCGCACGATGCATCGCGCTACCTCCCTACCAAAGCAGGGAAGGAAACGGAAAAGGAGAAAAATAGATTCTCCTTCAGTAGCACACGAGGCTTTCCACAGAGTCACGGAGAAAGTAAACTCTGAAAGAGATACAAAAAGAAACAGCACGGCCTCATATACACAAAAGTAGTATTGGTTATGCATCACAAAGCTGAGTATCGTCCATGGTGGAAAAGATTGCAGCTCTCTAGCTCACTGTTAGTTTTTACTGTATGGTCGTTCTGATCCCCTTGGTATGAATAGTTGTGATATCAGCGGTAATTCCGGCATTGCTGTCTCTACATCTCACCAGAGAAGGCGAGCCAAGTCAAAGACTCCTGCTGCTCTTCGATCGCTTTATGTGTGCACACAACCAACCACTTTTTGCCTCCACTTCCAGTGCGAAATTCGTTACGTACTTGTGTCCTTTCTTGGGCTAACAACAGACTTGTTTCTCAAAGAGAGTAAGTACTTTCTTTCCAAATTCCCATGTTGGCGGAGAGAATGAAGTAGATATTGTGTGTGTGTCTGAGTGTGTGTCTATATGTGAAAGTGTGTTTCGACATCTTCTTGTGCTACTGGTAGGTACACCACATAATACCAGTGCATACTCCCCGCAGTTAGTTTTCTCTCTTTGACCAGGTCGGATTCAACTTCTATATGAAGACTTGTGTTGGGTCTCCTATTGTCGTCTCTTTCCACGGTTTTACGGACATGAAATTTCCTGACCAGCTTCACGCACTAAACTCGAATAAACGCGTAATGTTTGTGGTTTTATCTCAGTGACAATTTTTGTTTCATGGATGATCATTGCTGTTTTAAACACATGTCAACTGTATAATGTGGGATTTCATACCGTATTAGGCAACATTTTTTGGATATCCATGATCACTTTATGAATTTTTTGCAAACCCGCATTAATGTTCATCATTGTATTGTGCTTTAAAAGTAAGTTGAATTAGCTTAATTACTACGCTAGCATTTAGCAAGACCGATCTAAAATTTTGTATTAATACTCCGGTGCATAGGAGTTCTATCATTTCACATCGGCTACACCAGAACTGGAGTTTTACAAACTGTGTTGTACGGACTCTCGTAGTCATTTTCAGCCACTGAATTGATGAGCACATTTCTTCTAGGATCAGAAAAAAAGTGAAAGTGCAGACTTTGGATAAACCGCAAAATAACTTTTCGGCTTATTTTTGCACCAATATTCACGTCTACTTTTTCAGCTTGATGATACGACATTTCATAGACCATTACAAATCCTTTCTAACAGGTCCAGAATGATGGAAAAAATTGCTTTTGTCCCTTCCATAACAGGAGTTTTTTGTGCAATTTTCTTTTTGTCATTTTTTATAGAATATAATTTCTGACAAAACTGTGTTTAACGAAATTATCAGACTATCTTGTTAACGATTGAAAACTTACCGGTTGAAGATTGCAAACAGTAAAAACATTTTCCCATAGCCGTATAATAAAATAGGTACAACTGTTTGTTTTAATTAGGATGGATGTAAATGTGTACTCTATTCTCTATCTCAGTCTATGCTGCTAGACATAAAAGTGATGACATCTAATCGATGAAAGTTATGTGCACTTATTAATGTACATGGACGTTCTGAAAAATAGCTTGTGCTCAACTTTTGCGGTTACCATAACTGTTACTGGCTAGATTGGAGTATGCTCCTAAAAGTAAGTAATTTTACTGTAAAATCTTCAGCTAAATCTTAGAGTAGCATATGAAAATGGAATGATCAGATCAACTTCTATTCAAGCTAAGTATTTATTAGCAGCATTAAACTAAGTACATAAGCCGAAATTCTTTGTAAGTGAACAATGGAAATACACTTTAGATGTTTGACGACTTGAAAAGAAAACTTTCGACGCATAAAAGGCATTTACTAACAGCATGTATCACGAAGTTACCTCTCACCTTTTTAAATTGTGTCATTTTTTTCAAGAGTCTTTTGTTGATTGTAATGAAATGAACTTGGCCGCATTAAAAGTTAGCATTCATGGGTCAAAGAAAACTCACATTTCACTCAACAACGTTTTGTATTCTTTATAAACATACACTGTAGTTTACACTTATCGTGAAAGTTAGAATGGTGTAAGAAAAGCATGATACAAAAAAGTCCTTTTCTCACTTTTCTTGGTTCCGATGATATTTCTTCACTTTCTAGTTCCGTATCACGTGTCATTGATATTCCTACCGTCAAGTTTCGAGTTTCCTTTGTTTTTTATATCCTTCCACAATTCTAAGGAGAGGCGAAGTTTAGAATTTAAATGATTCGTCGTCGTACTAAGATTTATGCTTCTTACACTACAGTTGAATGTAGTCAAATAAGGGTTCATGCCAAACGCGGTTCTTTCATATTAGTAAGGTACGGCCTGAAGTTCAGACTCTGAACACCTCTTTAATGGTAGTCTGTTCAGAGACCAATCAACCTTTCTAATAATATAAACATTTTGTTTCAAGTTTAGTTTTGCGAATGATAATGTTATACATCCTATTGGAAACAAAAGGGAAAATTGTTGCCATCGATATGAAATAACGGCGGAGTTGCTCCCACGGTGATATATGTTTCTAGCCAGGTACCTACATTACTTTACTTGTTAAACAAAACCGAACAAGGGATTGTAACTCTTTCAGCAAAGTGTGCATTTTCTTGACTTTGACACTTCAAAAGAATTCTAATTTCTAGGCGCTACTTTCCCTTCTCTCTTCTGGCTTGGAACATGTTTTTACCAAGAATACTGAATATTTTGTAGATGCTTTATGTTATACTACCAGCATTTCTGAGAGTCTGGATAAGTTTGTAGCTATATGTAGAAACGGAATAGTCACGAGCGTTGTAGACTTGGGTGATTACAATAGACGAAGAATTTTCAACTTCGTGAAAAATAAGTTAGTTTTGGAAAAGTGTGTTGAAAAGTATTGCAAATAGATTAACTTTTTACTCTGTGACTACGAGATTCAAGTGAATCAGAAGAAGAAAATAGAATGTTGAAAATTACGTTATACCTGATCCGAAGAGATTAAAAGTAAAGAAAAAAAGAGAAAAAGAAAGGGGGAGAAAAGTTTTCTCGCGAAACGTATCGTCTTATTTTACTTGCCACAGTCATATATCATATTTTTTCCGTGTTTTTTATTTAAATAAAGAGACAAAAGGACTTTCTACTAATGTCATCACATTTTCATTTACGTATTTGCTTTAACAAGAAGGAAAAAGATGACATAAGGTAGACATACACTAGTCATTGTGTGACATATCCTGTGTAATGTCATATCATGTGCGTATTTTTTTCTCTGTGTTAGTGTTTCCGTATCTTTCAAAGAAGCATAATGGATGACAGATAGACAGATAGAAAAAGTGAAATGTATCCATGTTACATCTCGGCTAAAACACTTTCATAAGTATGTTTTTGTTGAGTTATTCCCATTCTATTCCTCGACGAGTGCGCATGCTATAAAACAAAAAGATACGTTCGCCAAATGGTGACGTGACGTGTGATGAGGTAGAAAATGGTTGGATGTTAAAACTGGATACCTTTACAAACCAGGTGTACCTTTTTATCTTTCGAGCATTTAAATTTTTTGATTACACGACAGAACGAAACAGTTTGATGGTCGTTCTGTCATAGCTTTGCAGTGGGTCTGTACATAGACGCGTGAGGATCTTGGAAGAGCGATCCCTTAGGCCAATTGTCTGATAATTGTTGGCTCTAACCGTTGGAACAGTATAATTTAATTAATATCGAAAATTCTTGTGAAGTTCATGTGTATCAGAAGTTTTGCAATATCTGCTTTCATACTTCCCTAACTTCATTGAAAGCCAAGTATCCTTCTGTTGATAGGTGCATAATTTCCTTTTAATATTAATTTTATATTCCCTGATGTTTATGAGGGGGAAAATTACTAAAAAACGTTTGTAAAGAACGGGATGAAAGAAGACACTTTAAAAAGTTGGACACTTCCACTTAAATCCACTTTAAGTCTAAAACAAGTTAGAAAGCGCAACAGTATTGAGGTAAATAGGCCAATCTTAGGCAAATTAGGATTTGTTTGTTGGGTTTTAAGCATGGTAAAAAACATGTTGCATGTTTTATACCATTTTATTACGAAGCTGAACTTTGTTCAGCAAGTATTGAGATCCTCACCTTTGTCTGTCTGTCTGTACGCGCTCTACAGGCCGTACCGATTGACCGATTTTAACCAAATTTGACAGAGTGATGCCTTAACCCAAGGGGAGGATCCCTATTGTTTTTCAGGTG
>JAAXOA010000829.1:0-19168 GCA_036561885.1 Salina celebensis
TACAAAAAACAAGAAAAATAGGTAAATCATGATTATATTCACGTGTACTTATTTGGGACGCTTTCCCTGACAAGATACTCTTATAATGGGAATAAACAAAATCCACTACTTCGATAAGTTTCCAGCCAAAATGATTCTGCCACAAAACTGATAGTTTAGCTCACACGCTTAACTTATCTGCGCATTCTCAAGCAGCAGCGAGACAATATTTTTCTGCTGAATCTTTGCACTCACAGATAAATTCTGGTTATATGATATTTCCTGCAGTATTAGATATTATTAACCGTGTGAGTAACCCTTGTGCCTTATACGGGCTCACCTTTCAGTCATTTGTTTGCTGTCATGGAGTGTAATGGATTTCATCGGGTTGTATAATACGCGAGACATCAGTTATAGCTCGCACACACCACAAGATTGAAGATGACTTTTTTCTTTCACCTTGTGCATTTTTGTGTGCGAGGGTTTTTGTGCTTTAAATCAATTATTAGGGTTACAATGCTACGAAACTAAAGCACCCAAAAAATGTTTTGACACGGAGTTCTTCTGCTTTCCATTTATGACCTGTGAATACTTAATACTCTGTAGTGCTCTGTCAAAATATACGACTCACACTGGCATCGACAAGCCTCTTGTGTTGTTCAGAGATGAGAAGTAAATTGCTTCCCTTTATTCTTTGTCAGTCAAATGTATCCGAGGAATTGATAAATTCATACCCATTGGGTGCATTATTACTAGTTATTATTATGTTTTTGTAAGTGGTTAATGGGACGCGTCATGTGGACGCTTATACATCATTCATCCGTTTTTGGATTCCTTCCTATCAAAATCATTAGCGCGTTCCACTCCACAACCACCACCTCATCCTCTAGACAATCAGCAGCTGCCTGTAGAATACCTGCACCTTAAGATTATAACGACGAATATTTTTCAACCGAGTATTGAACATATTATATTAACCGTAGATGGTATCTTAGCATGTAAAAAATAGTAATAATGTCTAATAATAATAATAATGAGTAATAATGGTGAACCTTCAGTTCACTCACTCAGATAATGTAAATGCGGGGGCTGAAACTATTCAGTGCGAATAAATGTGTTGGATAAGTCACTACAAGCATGCCATTAGCCGAGAGGGTGCCCCATCATTATAATTCTTCTATCTAGTTGATACATTATATCAGTGACTTATGAGTGAGTGAGCATGTGTCAAAATTTATTCTCTGGTAATGATCGAGCACATTACTAGGCAGTACTCACCCAGGACAAATAATTACTCTTTCAGCTCATACAAAGTGCGGCATTTTTCTCTACCACAAACTATTCAAAACTCGTCAAATCATTGTTGTGAGATGAAAACAAAGTCCGTGTGAGGTGCACACTTCAGAAGAAAAAATAAGACCAAAGTTTTTCTTGAAATAGATGCCCATAAGAGAACCAAATAGATACAAACTCAAATCGCCCCGAGTAAGGAAGAATGGCTTGTGCTCAAGGGTTAATGGATGAAATGCTTTGATAATAATATATAATTTTGTCTTTGGAATTAAAGAAAGAATCTATCATTATTGTTAAGAATGCTTGTGATTTTCGGCGGCGACACACAATTGTACTATTTAGTACTTGAATATTTCATATAAAACTAACACTTATAATAGCCGTTTTGCAGAATCAAAAGGTGGCGATTGAATTATGAAGTACGCAGATTTAAAACCTTAGAAGGATTATGTAATCGTCGTAGAGATATCAGTGAACAGAACAATAATGTGGTGCTCTACGAAAAATTACATGTAAATAACAGATGACATCACATTCGTTTTAGTGGTTTATAGCGAGAGCTTGTGGTTATCGTGGTTTCTCGCCATAGAATGACTTTATTAGTTTTGCATTATAAACATCCGTCAAAAGCAAGACTGATTTCTTTACTATTTAGTACTTGAATATTTCATATAAAACTAACACTTATAATAGCCGTTTTGCAGAATCAAAAGGTGGCGATTGAATTATGAAGTACGCAGATTTAAAGCCTTAGAAGGATTATGTAATCGTCGTGGAGATATCAGTGAACAAAACAATAATGCGGTGCTCTACGACACATTACATGTAAATAACAGATGACACCACATTCATTTTAGTGGTTTATAGCGAGAGCTTGTGGTTATCGTGGTTTCTCGCCATAGAATGACTTTATTAGTTTTGCATTATAAACATCCGTCAAAAGCAAGACTGATTTCTTTATGGTTGTTTCTTTGCGATAAGCTAACTTTTATATACTTGATCATTCCATATATTTTAACATCTCGATGTTTCGTATAAATTTGAAACTCCACGTTACCCAGCGTACAGCAATAAAAAGGCACGTCTTTGTTACCCTACCAACCAGGTATATTTTTTCTGATCCTTCTGGCCGGGTGACACAAAAACTCCATTAATACATTTTTAAATGAGGGAAACCGTCCACCCTGAACCCTATAAAACAAGCTGGTACAGCATAGTACGATGGATCGTTACGTATGCCTTTCATTTCGCGGCATTTTGGTAAGTAGTCGAAGTCAAGATACACCTGATGAGACTTAATGACTTTATATGGTGGATAATTTATCGTAAGGAACGACAAAAAGATAAGTGCATAGAGTCATCTTAGATTTTTCATTGTTATCGCAATAAAAAGTAAAGAAAACAAGTTCCATGAATTTAGGATAACGTCTCTTACTAATTTGAAAAGGACAAATCAAAGCTTATCATATTGCACACGAAACGCCGCGCATGCTCCAGCAAAACGGACGGGCGACAAGAAGTCATTAAAAACTTCCCTTTTAAACTAAGCCTAAACCTGTGGAGTTTCTAACAGATAACAACCCTAAATGATATATATTTGTATGAAAGATATGATAAAGTTTTATCCAGACAAAATTTTCTCTGAAAAGATTACATACCAACAAACCATTTAAGAAGCATCACCTACCTACAACAGGGATATTATAAAGTGTACAGGACTTTCATGATAGCATCAGGTAAGGGGACAGGTGAATTATAGATTCTGGGTGACCCCTTTTTCAATAATTTGTTTTGCACTAGCTCTCTTCCCCTCAAATAAACATGCAAATGTAACGAGTAAATTACCTAAATGACTTGCATTGCAGATGTTTTAAAATAGACGCTGTAGAATGAATTTCCTACGTTTTTTGTGTTGTAGAAATCCTAAAGAAATTATGTTCACCATGACAAAAAGACACGAAAAACAGTGATTGTAGCTTTTGCTCCCCTCTCACCTCAAAGGCTTGGTAACAAAAGTTACAATCTCAAAGAACTAAACTCGCAGCTTATATATTTGAAGAAAACAATTTTTTTCTGCGGAATAGACACTCAACAGCATCTCATCAACTCGCATCCGCTGTTCAAAGTAACCACACCTTTTCGTATATGCACACAGGTTTGTTACGTTTTTAACTTTACTACTTATAAGAGTCATCAACGGTTGTGTAGCTTCTACTTCCGCCGTTACTTTTTCCCGTGGAACACAACACCACTCAACTAGAGTTCGTCGTCCGTGACTCTTTATCCCAATTTCTGCTCGTGGTCTCTGTCACATGCCCTACACAACAGCAAAAAACAATCAAAAATCGAATGAAACTGCCATGAGTCACTCAAGTGAAAAAATACTGAAGCTATTTTAAAAGCAGAAGGGAAGACAAGAATGGGTAATATGTAAAAGATGTAACACTGACTGAATTACCCCAGTAGTCTGCTATAAATGTCAAGAGGAAATTGATAGTATAAAACAGCATGAATTTTAACTGTTCTACCATTAATTACATTAGATTTTCCATACATAGAATACATCAATGTTTTAATCATTAAAAATCAATAATTGAAGGTTTGTGCCGAAAAAATGACATGATACATGGCAGTTAGCATAAAATTAGTGTAGAGTATAGATGACCAAAAAGCAATATTTTAAGTATGTGTAGTCATGCAATCCAATATTTTGAGTTTACAAATCAATAATCCCATTTTTTATTGAATGGCTTTCGAACCATATTGGCAACCATTTATGTACCAATTTTGTAGGGAAGATGGTCCTAAAAACGACATTCACGTCCAACTAGAATCATTAATCATATCCACCAGAGTGAGCAAGATCTTTACGCACTGGATTGCACAATAAGTTAGAATCTTCCAACAAACTTTTCGTTTATGCAAAATAAATGCCATCTTCACATTGAAGGAAAGGCGAGGAAAAATATTCGTCTTTTCGACTCAACGTTACATTGCGCATTGGCTCCTTGCCGTACAAGGAAATTCACGTATTTTGCAGGGTTTTCATGCTCTCACACATTTCTATAATGTTTATGGTTACAGAGGAATACTACTGTTATCATAGTTATGTAAATAATTTTTCATCTATGGGAAATCAAATGACCCCGAAGATAGTTGAGAAAAAATTAACGTATCTTTTATAGCTACTCCTTTTCAACGTCTTAAAGAGATGGGCAAGTTGGGTCGAAAAGATTTATCACTGGCTGTATGAATATTGCAATGCATTTAAATAAGAAGATATTGTATATTATTGCCGAAAAAAATCTTTATTGTGCTTAGGTAGATGTAATTTCTCTACTTTGCCACTTTGTATGGGTGTTGCTGTCGTACGCCGAAGAAAACAAACGGCCTGCAAAAGAAAATTGAGAAACGTCATACCAACGACAAGTGGAATTATTGCTACCGTAAAAAGTTTCTTTGAAGGCGAATAGCAATATCCTAATTACTGCAGCTGAATCACTACCGTTTCTTTTCCCTCCCTTTTACCGAGTCTCGCTTCTTTAGCGGTAATAACTCAATTTAGCATTTTTAAAATACTGTTTCCTTCATGACATGTTCACAACAAATATATTAACCATGTGCTGCTTACTACATAGGATACAACATTAAGTGGGATTTATACGAACCGAACGAATATTTATCACTTTTCCGTCTATGTAATTGCATCTTCCATCCCGTTAAAACCCACCAAGAGCATAAATGTTATGTAGAGCAGCTGAATATTGTTTGTTAATACATCTCTCCCATCCAAGATAACCATTATCAGAAAATAACCATGATTAACCATTTTTGTTTCAAACGTGTAATTTCAGAAAATATGAAAGTTTATGCATTTGGAGTTCTATGTGTCGGCGGCGATGTTAAATTATCAAATGCAACATATTCCACGATACGCGACATAGATGAATGTGATTCATAAGGTAAATACTTTTAATTGTTGCAGAAACAATTCAAAACTAGTAATAATGTTTAGTTTTATTACATTTATAAGCGTTAGTAACAGTAGTGAATGCTCATATTTTCTTTGAAGTGCTACTAGCAAACACCTACTTGCATTTTTGACACCGGCTACTAAAACAGAATCATCATATCGGCTAACAAAGCCATCATAAAGGAGTCGTTCGCAGCTTTAAACTAGTTTAACATTGAAGATTTTTAACCATTCTGTCCTTACTGGTAGTTGTAGTATTTAAAGCGTGTGTCAAGGTGGGTGCCGTGTATTTTTAGACATGTTCATATTAAATTGAATACAACTAGCAACAAACAGAACAACTGAATCCTTTTTAAGTGGGAAATTTTCGGAAGCTGACATGTATTGACGTAATCTTTTACAAAGTAAAAACTCCGCTGTTCATGAAAGAAATTAAACCTTGCTTGAAGAATAAACGTGTGCCGCTCAACCGACTTCATTTGAAATGGACACATTTATTGTGGCCGCAACACCAAAAGAGAAAATAAAAAAAACGAGTGACTTCAATAACAAGAAATAATAAGATAGCTAGTAGAAAAGACTTAAATCAGTTAGAGAATCAAATGAAAGCATTTATTTTCGTATACGCTGCCAACTTACATGTTACTAAAAAAACTATTATGGTCAACGATGAATTAGACAGGGTTCCAGAAGACCCTATTATCATATTATCATGAAAATTGAAAAGGGTTATGCAATAAGGGTTGTCAAATGAATTGAAAATGATGTTGTAGTTACCACCATCAACGGTTATGCTCGGGATCGTAGAAATTTAATTTAATTCTATTTCCCACAAGTATGATGGAATCAAAAGGTAGCAGTAGTTGCCGTCTCATCATTTTAGTGTATTCCTCCCCCTGGAAGGAATATAAATAGGAACATTAACAATATTCAGCGGTCTTATTTATTTAAGATTCGTAAACAAAAATGTGTAATTGGATTTAATTATACTTAATGGCCCTTAACCCTCGGATGATTTTATTCCAGCTTCTTACGAAATACAGTCAGAAAGTTCTTATGTGTTAAGCGACTCATCCGAGTCACCATTGCAAACATATTATCGCAATATGTTTTAGAAATTGAGGATGGATTTTTTTGTGGGTTTGAAATTAGTGACGTATGAAATGGTTCGGTGGTATGAACATACGTAACGGCGTCGTCTATAAGTTACTTTGTAGCATATAGAGCCCCACGGGCACAAACATGTTACCGCATTAATTTTTCTCCCAATACGCCAACAATCCATCCAAAATCGTCAACTCCTACTTAAAAGTTTTTATCAGTTGCTTTTATCAGAAAAATGTGTGTTAATAGCTGAAGGTCAAGCTACTGTTTAGCATTATTACATGTTCTCTGATAAGATTACCTAGATCTTTTTAACTCTATATTTTATTGTTCGGCATTTTCTCAATACTTCCTAAATACTAAACACCCAGTTTATTGAAATTGCCACCGGTTGTACCAGCTTGCACTCAATGTTGCGCATTTGCAGTAATCTTGTTTAGAGCATCAGAACCAACACCTCAGAGTCCCCAACTTATAAAACTGATCTTGAGGAAACCCATTTTCGATTCACCATTATTATTTACTTTTTTTCATCGTCATGTACGCAGGCCAAAAAAGTGTCTTTTAAAGATAGACCAAAGATGGGTAAAAACACAACTCCTGGATTACGTGTTTTCAAATTCAGTAGCAACTTCGTCCAGTATTTATATGGGATGTCCGGAATTCTTGTCAATACAAAAACCGAGAAACAATTTCGTTATCTCAATCTTTTGACTTGAAATGGAATTGCAGAATAAGCAGACTCTCAAGAGAATCGCTCCAGTGCGTTCTACGGGACTGATTTCGTTATTTCTATGTAAACCTTTATAATTTGAAAACAAACGAGCACACAGCTTTATTAATGATTTCATACAATACAAGAGATGCAAGACGTTGTGCTTGTAAAAGGCAAAAGCAGAGATGACAAAATAAGCGTCTCATGTCTCATTACTTAAGGGTGGTGCAATAAAATGCAACAAGGCGCTGTCCTGGCTCGCTATCGACTCAGGAAGGCAAACAATGTGGTTACTTGACAAACAAAGTCGACGATGATAGAGCATTGTTTAAAACATTAGCAACTCATGGAACTGATTCTTATATTTAAACGATAGACATGTATGTATTACGAATAATAAACCTACAAAACAAAAACATAGAATTTTTTAATACTTTTTGCTTCCTCTTTAATTCAATTCGATTGTTCAGGAAGCCCCAAAAGGCAATCGTATTGAATTGGTTAGAAAATCCATGCTTACATTTTTCTTCCTCAAATGGTGTTTACTTCCTATAAACCAGGGAATAACATCAACGTAAAATATTATAATAAGCCAAATCTTTCACAATTTTATATCCTATTGATTAGAAACCTTATTGATGATCGAATTACGGATAAGAAAACGATACTTTGAATGATTGGGTTTGTAGCAAATGTTTCCCTTGTATTTTAAGAAAACCATTCTTTATTAACACAGAATTTCGTATTGAGTCAACGTCAACTTCGTATTGGTTTTCGACTGGCTTCAGAATTAGTATTGTTATAGCAAAATAGTTTCTTTTTTGGGTTAAGTGCCGCCGCCCTTTTAAATCAGGCTCACACTTTTACATCTTTTTTCGCCTCGTGTCGCGTAACACCAGGTTTTCAATCTTATCCTAGATTAGTTCCCATGTTTACATCAGCTACTGTCTGGTTGTAACCTCCGACATTTCTCCTTAAAAATAAGAATAACAACAACTACTACCCTCCCAATTGTAGTGGGCTGCCGATAAAATTTTTATCAAAAACTACTGCGTGCTATAGTTATGAAGTTAGTTTTATTTTGTTGAGCTGCCCACTAATGGAAGAAATATCTAGACCCGATAAAACGACATCTCATTATCACGATCAAAAAGAGGTGGAGACTTCATTCCTTGGAAAACCGTTTATGCAAATGATTGTCCATTTCATAAAAGAACGAAAATATCTAAGTTAATGCTGTTCTATAACGGAAATTTTGTATTGCTCGCGAGCTAGATACTGCGTTAAAAATTGTACTGCGTTTATTGTGCGTATTCAAGCATAGGAACTTCAAATTTTGTTGTAGAATCAGATAGATTTTGAACGCATCACTCATTTTATAATGTGTTGCGAAGACAACCTTGCCAAACTATAGAAAAGTTTTTTTTTGTCGTACCAACTTACTAACTTACTATGTATAAAGTTTTTATGCATATTCGGCAACACATTTCAGTTTTGATAGTTGTAAAAGTATTATGCACTTACTTATCTTGTCTTTTAATGTAGGCACACGTTGTGACTTGCACATGTGCATTGTTGCGCATGAACAGGATGATCACCGTAAAGAAAAGTGTAGAAAAAAAATCAGATTTTGAATCGACCAATGCACGAGTCTCACGGGTGCGAAAAACCACCTCTCACTGTTTTGTTTTTACCGAACTTGCCGTTTTGATAGTCTCTGATTGCTCCGCCTTTTAAAAACTGTTTAGATGTAGTGTATACGCCAAATGGTTTACTATTATTGCGCCTTTTGTTTTTTTTTTTCATGCTCCGCATTGTTCAAGCTTTTAACGCAAGACTCTCATTTGCTAAAGCGGCAACATCACACTGCCAAGTTGTCTGTTTTTTATTGCTACTGTTTCTAAATGACTGCATGCGTACTTACACATCATCATGATTGTTCAAGCACGACACACCATGTAATAAAATACACGCCTGAGAAAATGATGAGACTTTTATTTCGCTAATTTAATAGTTGCATTAGCTCATACAAGAGTCTTAAAAGGAAGAAATACAAAATCACGATAGAACAGGATTGAGAATTAAGTTATCATATTTTTTCTTGTTGACGCTCATGTAACGAAATTTTCGCATAAAATGTTTTTGACACAATGTTCATCCACTGACGAGGTTAACGATCCATAAAAGATTGGATTGAAGTAGGCAACACAAAGTCTTGACTGGTGTGTGAGGTCTGTAGAAAATGGCATCATTTTGCTATCGGGGTACCACTTGAATAATTTCCTGCCTTTCAGCAATACCATTTTTTACTGTCGTGAGGGGCGGAAGTGAAACAAACAAAATTAGACATGGTTTTCGTACGTTCTTTCATTTAAGGACTCACAACATGTACAAGTTCGGAGTTTCTAAGATTAGAACAGTTAAAGAGGTTGATGCAGTCATAATGAGGATGAAGCTTGTTTATAAGGAAGGATGACATTTTCATTGAAACGGGGCATTGTTGGTCGACAGTTTTGCTGTTATGAAATATTTACCTAAAAATGATTCATTTCCTGGCAAACTGAACCGTTCAAACCTTCATGGATCTTTGCAACCTAACCAAAGACGCAACATCGTTTCTTTCGCATTTGATTTTGAGTGGAACATTTCGAATGACATTGCAATTTTATTTTTTTTGCTAAGGTTAAATCAGGAAAAAACGACAAAGAGCTATTAAAAGTTTTATGGAAAATAACTAGAGTGAAGGAACCTTGCAAGATAGAGAAAACCCGTACTTTTCTTTCACACCATGAAAGAGACTTTCCTTATATGGATTTCAGCTAGGAATGTAAATTATCTTTGTCGACTCCTAAATCCTTCATTTACCCAAAATAAGGTTTACTCCTCATCTTCCTCACGCAAGTATCTATAACCGTGTATTAGTACTGATGTACAAGATTCATTTTTGGTTCCTTATGCAAAGACTACAAGTATATATTTGTAAATAAAAGCTTATCTCTCTTCCTGGGTAAAAGTTTATTATTTACGCCTTTAGAGTTCCTAGTTGTGCAAATTGAGTGTTCACGTCTACTCTAAAATTGCGTCTTTAAACATGTTACTCATTTAACAACTTTAGACGCTGAGTTTGGACTGAGAGATCGACTGGGGAGGAATCTACTGTCTGGGGGACTCTGAGACATTTGTAAATTTCAAATGAATGAAGAAACATTACTGAGGAAGCCAGATACATTATGCAACATCATCGCCGACTCCGCTTAGTATCTATTTCATTGATCAGTCTGGTCGGTTGTAAATGATGTGTCATGAAGCGTCTCACAGGAGCTAGATAATGCCATTGATAGAATTTAAAGAAGCATGAAAACTAATCTCCCAAAAGGATTTAAATACCGACTACCAAGAGAGATTAACCGTCTTTGCACACGCACGCAGTGGAATGAGAAAAACTAGGACGGGAGAAAAGACTCAAACAGGTGTTATTGGTTCACAGTTTAGAGAGTTGCAATTCACAGAGAGAGTTGGATGTTTGACAGAACTCATTATAGATACACATTAATTTATTCAAGGAAATATACCAGTGGCACCAACAGTCTCTTTGACCGGGTTTAAATCAGAGTGCCATGGCTGCAAGGAGCCTGCAAAATAGCCACCGACCCAACAAGGATTCATCGGTTTCGGGCGAGGCTCTTTAAATCAGGACAGTTGAGCAAACGTGACATTCAGGAAAGTCTTACAAGATTTAAACAAGCCGTAAGCTTTGTCATATGAAGGTATTAAAAACATCCTGAAAATTTATAAACTCTACATGCAGACTTTTTAAATCATGCTCTCAAAATTATCAGGCAACTTGGATAGTTTACTGGGAATACATAGTCAACTTTATCTTGCTTGAATTTATACCATAAAATATATCCGATTCTCAAAGTTTAGTTCGGAAAAGATATCTAATGCGACACGTGGTTTTTTGTGTAATATACAAAATGAAACTGTGGGGTTGGAAAGTATCTTAGCTCAAATCCTAACTGCTACTGCGATTTATTCTGTTGTAATAAACAAAATGATATCGTGTCGCCTTGCTTGACCTCCGACGTCATGGATTGAAAAGAAACGAGGATGAGTTTGCAAGTATCAATTCTCTTCAACCAGAAAGAGAAAAATAGGAGGCTAATGATGCTTGAAGAAAAGAAGATCAGTAGTTCAATGGTCAATTATAAAAACATAATACCCTCAAAGCATTAAAAAATCATCTTGGTACTTATTATCAATCCATTTTTAGAATATGGGATTATGAGAAAACGCGTGTAGTCAGTGTGCACAAATTGAAAGCTTCTGTGTGAGAAAGTCTTGATGGAGAGACGATGAGGACCGCCAGAGAAGAAAAAAGGGGGTTTATAGAATGATGATACGATAGTTTTTCAATATGGTAATGCAACCAAAAACATAATTCAGACCCACTACTGTTGCGCATTAGGAACTGTGTACAAATAATAGGGAGCTGATTACTACCGAATTTTCTTCAAAAATAAGATCATCGTGATGATGAGAATGTTGATAATTCCAATTATTCTGAATCATTCGTCTTTTCAGTCATATACACTAGCTTGATTTTTTGTTTGATGAAAAGTGTGCTTGTGTATTGTGCAAAAACAACAGCGAAACACATACCGATAAAAAACACAAAGTTGCTAAACCGTCTGTTATTGTCCCTTAAGTAGTTCTTTTGTTTAAAACTTATTAACCATCGTAACCCAACCTATTTTACGTGCAATGAACAATTTAAACGTGTACTTTATTTTTTCTCAATGAAAAGACAATACGACAATCTGAAAACAAATTGTTAGCTGAATTTAAAGCAAGATTGAGCTCTTATTTGAGTTATACGAAGTTCTTAGGTTTTATTGTTACTGCGCCACTGTCATATAAAAGCAGTTCTGACGATTTTTATCTTCTCAAATCCTATTACAAGATGACTTAAGACCCCCACTTTCAAAGTGAATTGTAATCGGTCTGTGAAAATGTTTATACAATAAAACTGCGTCTACTGCTAACAAAAAAATGAAAATGGTCAAGAGACGATGACGACCTGCCTGGTTCTCATCTGTAAAGACGTGTTTTGTATAAAAGGACATACGAAGGGGGTAAGTATCACTATATGAGTGCCAGGCTTATAAGAACACTCCAATTTACTATCTTTTTTATTCCTTCTCACTACTAACCAGGTCAATAGGATTTTGAAAAAGATCATTGATTATGTTTTTTATTATCCTTTTGTTGTTCTTACTTTGTGGTCTCACTCTCTCTCTCTCTCTCTGGGCATCAAGTACTATTTTTTATCCACATAATAAATACAAACATCGATCTGTTCGTCCCTGATTGCAACTTACACAGAAATCCTCCTTTTGACATATACTGATTGCCTTTGCTTTAATAGAAAATCTTATTCTCTGCGGTTGTCCACAATCTCGCAATATTATCTTACACTCTCTGAGTGAACATTTCCTGCAGAATATTTTCAGCCAAATCCTTGTAGTGTTACAAATCAGTCAGATTGTCGTCAATCCTCTCTCTTTCAGTGCACACACAAGACGTAGACGATCCAGCTTACCTTTTTTTAAATCCTCTTGCTTCATTATCACAAAATGACTTGTAATAGTAGCACTTAGAAGTGATACCAATAAAGGATAGGATAAATCACTATCCAATTGGTAAAGTCTGCCTATCTTTGGAGGAGAGTTTCTTTTTTCTGCAACATAATCGCATATAGTTTGCTATCACAGCAATTACATCAGCTTTACAACTAAAAGTCTCTGATTATGTTGATCATTTGTTAGAAAAACTTTTCAGTGTCCAGCGCAAGCAAAGGAATATAAACCGTGTTAACGCGATAAATGAGCATTGCGTACAATTAGTAAAATGGTAGAGGAGAATCGCATCCAATTTGTAAGCATTGCTGTGGTGTTACGAACAAAAAAAAAACGGTTTGCATACATGAATGCGTTAAAGCCTGACTTAGCTCTGCAGAAGGCTATAAGCTGAATAAGCCACTATTGAAAATTTCTTGAAAATCGGCCATATTGTCCTGCCACCACAATCCGGCACCCACAGTAAGTCGGAATCGTCCCAGTGTACAATCTTGAAGCGTTCTGCCGTAAGAGCCAAGACGACAAAAATGTAAAATGGTCTGCAGGAACCTGAATTGCTTGAACACCAAAAAACTATACACCGAAGCGGAGCACTACTGAGAACCCTTGTACCAAATTTGAAGTTGATAAGTCCAACGCTCCGCTATTATCGTCGGACAGGCGATATGGAATCCGGGCATCCTGATGGAGGGACATACGATAGACCCAATGTTATATGCTATGCAATGCTCAATATACAAAAGTGGATTTGAAATTCTGCTTTTATTTATTGGGACACTTGACCATATGCGTACGAATTGTACAGGGTTTTTTTTCTAGCTGATATAAAAGAAACAGAAACTTCACTGGTCAGTCGGGAAAAGTGGACAAAATGTACTGCATGAACTAAGACATGAATATATTGACCACATTTCAATACCATACTGTTGTCCATGCTGAGCGTCTCGTTTGCAGCAGTGTTGGGTGGAGTATTTTAAAATTATTTCAGAACTACAAGGCGAACACCTACATCTTTATATCATTTTCTTTTTTTAACCAGTCCTCATCCTATTGACCTAATACTTGAGATGGTTACAAAATGATGGTTACATTTTTTATTTCCATATTTACTCTAATTCGGCGCAAATAGCAGGAAGCAGAGAGTATTAAATTTTTTGTATCTTTCCTTCATTATCTATGTCCAGATGGTTCCATCAAAAGGATGAAATAGCAAAGAATAGTTTTTTCTTCGAATAAGTAGCATCATATTTTCAATTCAATTATGATTCCAACAATGAAAGTATGTGCATGTTAGGTATCTCCCTACAATAAGTTTTTCCATAAAAATGGGGGGCAAATATGCACTCACCAGGTAGTAAACTTGGATGACAGGATAGGACGATAAAAGACATGACCACGAAGCGAGAAAAAATCAATGCATATTGACTATAAGCTTTCGGGAACAAAATTCCTTAGAATGGTGATGATTCATGAGATTTTTTTTCGTGGAGAGTGTCCATTAAAGGGAAACTGCATAACAGACAACAGCCGTGAATCATTTTCTGGTGAACAATGGAACCAACAGAAATACTGGATAAGAATAGGCAAGTTTGGCCCCTTTGTGGTCTATTGAATATTTGCTGGAGGCCTCTGTAAATGGACTTAAAAAAGATCTGGTTAGCGTTTTGCCCCAAGATGTACAAACTTGCTAATGTCAAACATAATTCACAAAAAGCTTGCAACGAGTTTGGCCGCCTTAACCACAAGAAATTTGTATAAATGGGCCTCTGCACTCGTAATCATATCGATTATTAAGAACATTTTATGACTTGCAAGAAACTTGCACCTGTGTCTACAAAAAAAAACAAAAATTGATTATGAAAATGTCGAGTAATCTAATTTGTAACATTCCACTAAAAACAGGATCGGAGCTGATGGTGGTCAGAATCTCATGTTTTAATGCAATCATTCTTTTAATAAGGATAAATGAGTGGTAGTCAATTTTTATTTTTAACTAAATTCAAGAATTCCGATAGATTAGTAAAACAAAATCTCTTTACTTTTATTACTGTATATGAAAATAGATAGCTGCTTCGTAGAATATTAAGTAGTGTTTCTCTGAAATGGAAGAACAACCGGTAAAAAATTCATACTTACTGCCATTGTTTAGCTTACAAACCTTTTCTAAGCGATTGAAAAAAAAATTACTACAAGTATTTACAACTAACTACAAAAGAGTTGTTGTAAGCGTATCCATATCGCAGGAATATCGACTTGTTGGTGTTACCATTTTTTTGTTCTTTTAAAGATTGATGTATGGAAATAATATGAGGAGATAGAAAATGATGATCGCTTCAAGAGCATTGAGATTGAGAAGAAGCGCACATGGCTGAGGAGTAAACACGTTTGCCCATGGCTTTTGACTTAATTTATTGAGTGTAAGCTCACCAAGTTGCCGACTCTATAAGGAATCAAGAACTGCCGAAGATGTTTGAATTTATGGGAATAAGGCAATCCTGATTCTTTCACCATATTTGTAAGATTGATGATTATTCCATGTTATACGAATGGAATATTCATTGAGGACTCAATGATGTTTTAATGTACCGCACCGGGTGATCTGATGCTTCTGACTAGCATCCTCATCAAGATTCTCATCCTCTATGATGGCTATCAATGTCTGTAAATATGCAAACCGATTGAGTATTAGGCAGTTAGGAGGGCAACAAGTTTAATAGATTGCCCTTTTTACTAGTCACCATCTACCTCCCCTTTACGCTAAATTGCCAAACACGTCGTGACGAAAGATGGCAAAGCGAATGCAGAAAATATTATTTCACAAAAAAAAATATTAACAACTGATATGGATACAGATGAGGTACAAGTCATTTAAAATGGTGTTTATTTCATGAATCAATCAAGTGAGACCAAACTTAAATATTTATTCGATTTGGTGTTTATTTTATGATTTGCGTCATGCAATCCAACTGTTACTTTCTTGTAAAAATGTTTTTTTTTGTGCGAATGATGTATCTCATTTGTTTTTCCGTTTCTGTATCTCTTCTATTTTGGATAGTTTTATGCAAACGTCGTGAGACTGATATTATTTTTGCATAAAGTATACATAAAAGACGTCCGTGTTTGGAAGTGGCACTACAAAAAGAACATTTCATTTTAATTAAAAGTTCGGTTGAGAATCTGTATGGAGTGTGAATATTTGTGTGAAAAAATGACAAACAATGTCAGATTGGAAAATAATAATCTAGATACTAATTTATGGCAGCAAAATATAGTTTTGCATGAGAATGGAACTTGTGCCAGGTTTGGAATATGAGCAGGTAGAAAAAAATCGTTGAAAAACCTAACCACCCCATACAGCTACTTCTTTTCTTTTGGTTATAAAATTAATGGACTTGTGCAATTTGCCATATGTGTAAAATCATTTTAGAAACTGAGATGATGGTCTTTTCGAACAAAATTATATTATGCATAGACAGTTTTTCTTATTTATTATTATAATATGATCATCATTACTATTATAATACACAATAGAGGGAAATTTAGTGAGTGCTGGTGAATCGGTTCGATGAATGAATGGTGAGAAGTAATAGAAGAGATAAAACTGGATGCTATTGAAGTCTCAAATAGCGTCGCAGTCGAAATCACAGGAGCATCATCAACCTTATTTAATACATGTGAAGACGAGAGATGGATGTTGGTGTTTGATATGCAAATTAGAATGAGCTTCATATTTGGAAATGTGTAATCTTATGAAAGATTACGATCAAATATGATGATGAAAGACGTTACACTGAATTATCAACTCATAGAGTAGTAATAACAAAACATGCATATAATAGCCTTTTGTCTTGAGTAACATCCGAAACCGTGTGGAGAAACCAACCTGATAAAGAAACCTGGTGGGTCCAGAAGCATAAAACAAGCCTAAAACAAAATCGAAAGACTCCACTCAGCTTAGTTAAAACTACGGTAGCTCGTCGTCATTGTACTTAGAGACCTGCGACTTTAATGAACCTAGATTTTCTTTAGTTGAGGCGCATTCTGTAAATTGGATAAAATCAGTCGATGAAAATTTTGCATTGCAAAACTACCAATACACCTGTTGTCATTCCATTTATCTGGGAATTATTCATAAATCCACTAATGTAACCCTTGTAAAATGTATTTGTTGATAAGGTTGAGAGTCGGAAAAATATCATCAAACGCAGCACGATGTGATTCAATGGGAAGTGACGTTGATGTATGATTTAAGAGAGTGGTTAGCGCAAGATCTGTGTCTAGAGGTTTTTCCCATTCCTTTGAGTTTGATGCTGTGACGTATGACTTGTTTCAAACGCAGAGTGGTGAATTGAGAAAAGAGAAAGAGGAATATATAGCTATGAATACTAGAATAAAAATTTATATTTGAAAGATAGCATGGTAAACGAGATGCCAAAATAGAGAGATTGATGATTCTCATAACTTTGTTTTGCTCAACTGCCTGTATGAAATATCACGTTAGATTTGAGCTTCATCAAAATTAATATGCTTCCTTCACGAACAAAAAACCATACCTACGTGTTGTCGGCGCTCTTCAAAAATAATTCTTCAATTTGGCTAAATATGATTCACCGTCAAAACAAACAACTGTGGTGTTCGTCATGAAATCAAGACTTGCTGAATGTATTACTTTGACTGACCCCTGAGCCGTATTACATATCACGAGTTGTGTAAAACTATTCTCCTTTCATTGTCGTTCATATAGTCAAAATATTACTGAGGACCCTAGGACGTTAATAGCTTGTATAAAAAGTACAGTTTTAATGGAGGCCAAATCGATGATAGACCAAATCTGAAGACAAAATTCAGTGACCCTCCACAAAAAAAAATTAAGCATAATAATCGTATTAACCTTAATTTTTTATAATCGATATACATTAAACATTTTTAGTTTATGGTTGCGCTAACCCCCCTGGAAAGGGCCTTGAAATAATTGATTGATAATCCAAAACGACATGGAAACTTGTTTCTTCAATTTTTAATAACCTTTGACGTTTAGGGGCTCCGCGTAAACTCTAGCAGTACTCAATACTTCTGTTTTACTATGAAGTAGTATCCTTTTCTAGCAGATCATGTTTTTTTCTGATAGCTCCTCTCGTTACCTGGGATGAACTTGTTCCTCCAAACAAGCACTTCAACTGCTCAGACATAAAGGTAATAATTATGCGTAATTCAATATAGCAATAAATCACTTTCATGTCTAGTTAAATATGTCAGTGAAATGCTTAGTGATAATAAAGTCCTAGGTTTGATTACTCATCTTTAAGAGAATACCACCTTCATAGGGATACATAATTTTATATACTTATGTCAACAGTTAATTTATTATACCAAATTTATTCGGCCAGATTACTCTTTAGTCGACATTTTCATTCTTTTGCATTAAGGTTACAAAAATATCGTATTTCTCTTTTGAAGCTATGATAATATTTTGGGTTTTTTTTGTGGGTGCTCTTGGTTTCGGCTTGAATGACTGGTTTTATTGTTTGTTCTCTGATTTATAGCTGTGTAATTGTGCTACTGATCCAACAATAAGAAACGAGATGAATGTTAAGCTAAATATTTATCCTTTCGCTTGATTGCTCATATTCTTTTGGACTTTTTCGTCGATTTTTAAAAGAATTTCTTGCAAACAGAAATGAATGAAATGTTTGCTTAGTTTGTGTGTGGTTCAAGCTTTTCATAAACACTTTTTTGTCACCTAAAATAGGAATAGGTAAATTTGTTTTCGTTACTTTTAAAAAGTCTGTCAGCAGGTTGTTTTCTTTCAAAAAAGAAAGATTCTTGCTCCCTGTTTTCAATTCTGTAGGTAAAAGCTCATACCACAACAACAAAGAAAGAACCTCAAGTATTTTCACATTGTTATACCGTTTAATCTTTGTCGAGTGCCGGAGTAAATTTGTTTTGTGGTTTTGGAAACTATCCAAATGGAATACAAAAGCAGACCGCAAAAGATTCTTTTTTAAAAGAATTGACAATTGGTTTTGGAGAGTGGCAAATAATAGAGCAAAAATGCAGCATGTCTTAACATGTATTTTGGCTAGAGACGCTTGGCTAAGCAACTGAAACTTACAGCGAATGATTTACGACGACAACTACTAGTTTTATATTGAAAAGAAGCTCAAACGTTTTGACTCTATGGTGTTTTGCGTGGGTACACGTATAAAAATAGAATATTGAAAGGGAACAATACGAGAATTCAAAGATCGACTTGATTTAATAAAAAAAAGTACTTGGTTTGTGTTTTGTGAATTATTTTCATTCACAATTTCTCACCAGTACGCAGTCAAGCATAGTTACCAGCAGCTAGTTCCTACAAAAAATTGAAAATACCTGGAGGTAATGAATGTATGCAACAGCAACATTTAGATAAGTTTACGAGTCCCTCCAAGGCATACATGTCTACCCATCTTATCGTGAATTTAT
>JAAXOA010000830.1:0-19167 GCA_036561885.1 Salina celebensis
AACTTCGTATATCGTACCAAACCGAATATAATCCACCTTCTTGGAGTGTGAGGTTGTCCGTGAGTGTGACAATGTTTGGTATTATTAGCAAAATAGTTCAAATACATCGATGTGTTCCATTTTGTTGCAAAAATCACGTTGCAAACCTATAATGTCAGCTTATGTTTTTAACGGAATGGGGACATTTTAAGAAAACCAACGTATTTTTCAAATCTTCTTGACACACCCTAACGGAAAAACATTAGTTGTATCGACAGAACATGGTTTGTGACGAACTGGGAAGGGTACCATTTCCGAACGCATTTACTTTACATACAAATTTTCAAATAATTTTTGCCCTAACTGTATAAGGCTCAAATGCTCGAATGCTCACTAGCTCTAACCATTTTCAAAAACGAAAGGATAAAGATCGATTCTTGAACCCACATACGGAGTTGTCTACTTAACACAACAGAGGGCGGGTTAAATGCAATACAAAAGGTTCTCCTTCTTTGCATAATTTTTAGATTCAAGCGGTGACTCCAATTACACCTTGGCGATAACCATATCGGTCGTTTCGGCTGTTATCGTGACTGGACTTTTGCTTTTAGTCTACGTCTTTTTCAATAAGTACAAAACGGCTAAAGAGCAACGAGATTTAACTGAACAAGAAATCAAAGACTTCTTCGAGGGAAGACCTGATTTACTCAGCGAGTTTAGGCCCGAGAACTCCCAACACACTGACTTACTTCCGTACAACAATGACTTTGAGCTGTCTACCGATGACATCGAGTTTGGTAAGAACTTCTCCAAAAAATCTTTTCGACAACGAATTACTAATAACACTTACAGTAAAATCGCAATGTTATTGCCCTGCGATATAGTTGCATCTCAATGTAATTGCCACCCTTTTCCCCGCCCTTCAAATTCCAGTGCAAAAACGTCCCTTTATTATTGACAAAATTATAATTGCCTCTCCAGTAACTGCTGCAAATTTCATTCCCCTGGACTATAAAATACCCATGTATATAATTGCCTTCACCACAAAAGGTCTCCATATGCCCCTAATGACTATCAAAAAGTATACGAAAGCAACCCTTTTGCATTAGAAAGGTTTTACTCCGGTGTTTTTGTGTGTACCACAACGAGTTTCTTAAAAAAAATCTACAATTCCTGCCCCCGAACACAACTTCTGTTTGTCAGCCACTTGACCAGGGAATCATACAAAATTTTAAGCGCAAGTACAGCGAGAAATTATGTCCTCCGCCAAGTCATTCGTCAGTTGGATTGCGCCAGTTCTTGGAAAATTGACATTTTGGACACGATTTAGATGATAAACAACGCATGGGGCGGTGTCAGTGCGGAATGCATTTCTAATTGTTTCCGGTAATATTGATTTTCATCATCAAATCTGAATGAAGACTCTCCAGAAAACGAAGAAGTGGTACTCCGCCAGAATATTTTGTCACATCACTGATTCTGATTACCTTGCAAAGCAAGAAACTTGACTATGTAGTTATTTTGTTGTTAAATTGTATGGCTTGTACATTACGTTGTATACATGCATGCGATTGAAATCGTAAAAGTCTTGTTATAATTTCAGAAGGCAATTATATAAACGGTTCCGTTATAATTTACTTCTGTATTATTGCCTGCTGAACTTTTCCCCTTGGGGGGCAATAATATCGCGATTATACTGTATTTGCAGATGTGTCCGGGACTAAAATCCTTGGTTCAGGTCATTTTGCGATCGTGTTACGAGGAAAAATCGTTTCCAAATCTCTTCTTGTAGCTGTTAAAATCCTCAAACCAAACAATGACGTCGTTTTCTTCAAGTCACTTCTTAGCGAGGTTAAGATAATGATGTATATTGGTGAGCATGAAAATTTGGTTAAGCTTGCTGGGGTCTGCACAGCGGAAATACGAAGCCGTGAGTATTTAGACTACCAAATTCGTCAGTGTTTAGAGTTCGTAGCGCTTGTCTTTGGAACACTAAGATTCTTTTTTACGTTTAATATGAACAGGAAAGATTCAAATAGCTACAGAGATATGCGAATTAGGAAGTCTTGACAACTTACTACGAAAGTCGTGCAACACTTTTAAGAATTTGCTTAATCCCAATCAACAAATTGACGGGTATGTTGCACATTGATAAGTCTTGACAATTTACTACGAAAATCGTCCAACACTTTTATGAATTTGCTTAATCCCAATCAACAAATTGACGGGTATGTTGCACATTGATACTTTGTTGTTATATAGTAAGACATCCGTCTCTACACATTTGTAATGCAATGTATAGATTTCTGCTAACTTATACCAACGGTCGAGCATCGCTTTCTACACTGGATCTTATCTCTTTCAGCGCACAAATATCAAACGGAATGACTTATCTCACCAGCAAAAACGTTTTCTTTTAAAGCTTAACAAAATATTTTATTTATATTTGTTCATTTTAAGGGATGAGCTCCATTTACTATTTACTCTACAGGTAATACATGGGGACTTAGCAACGAGGAACGTCCTCTTGACAAGTGAAAAAATCATAAAGATTTCCGATTTTGGTTTGAGTAAAAAGTTGTACAATTCGGCCCAATACGTCAAAAAATCAAAGGTACGTTTTCGTCTAGAATACAATTTTAGAACGATTGGTAAACCGCTCAAGCACAATTTCCGTAAGTAGCGAAAGATTAAAGAATGAAAACGCTTTAAACCAATTAGCAGTTAACGTGTTAAACCATTAAGCAGATAACGCGTGAAAGCATTTAACAGGGAACGAGTTAACGTAAAACGTATGGAACGAGTTAACGTAAAACGCAGTGAACGAGTAAAGGTAAAACGCAGTTACCGCGTTATAGCAACGAAAAAAAAAATTAATGAGTCACATGGGTTCAATGAGAAAATACGCTCAACTCAAAGTGGTTTATTCATAAAGCGAATAAACATTTTCGTCATTTAACTACCATTGTAATTAATTTTAACTACGATTAACTAATTAACGATTAAAGCTAGAGACCTGAGATTGACACCAGAGACGTCTTCAGCCAGAGATGGCTAAGCTCAATCAAACCTGTCTATAAGAAACTCATCTTTGAGGCTCAATATCTCAGACAAATCGCTATTGCTGGATCAATGTTACAAAGAAAAATAATCTACAAGCAAATCTACGTCGAATGATAATCCCAAATTTTGTCTTCAACAATTATTACGCAAGAAATAAGACCATTTTGTTATTCCAAATTTTACCGGGTTCATGAAGTTCATGAAAATCGTTCACGAGATATCATGTCCAAGGACAGACCACCACGTCGTTTTTATAAATTAGCTTTCGTTTCTTAAATTACTTGTATTTAAGTAGCGAATGCTACCCAATGAAATCGCTATTTATTGTTGTGTTTTCTGTTATTTCAAGATTTCGTGGTGCAACTGGTGGTTTAATTTAGTAATTTTGTTGGTGGTTTAATTTATTAATAGTTATATGTTATATATTTGTTTTAGACACCGATTCCATGGCGGTGGATGGCCCTTGAGTCTTTAACTAAACTGACATTCTCATCAAAATCAGACGTTTGGTCATTTGGAGTTACGCTTTATGAAATATTCTCTTTGGGTGGTTTTCCATTCCCGAATGAGACCTGGAGCAACGAGTTTGTTGAACGACTTTCAAATGGAATGAGGATGGGAAGGCCCAACTATGCCACACCGGAAATGTATACCTAGGCATTTACCTTACAAATAAACTATGAAATATTTGTAATAAAAATGGTTCTAATACATTTTTGTTGCAGATATGCCAAGATGGTTGCATGCTGGGAGACGCTTCCGGAAAACAGACCCGACTTTGCATCACTTTTCGAGTACTTCTCGAACCTCCACAAACTCCATGGCTCTCAAATAGTAAATCGAAAGCCTGAACACGTTTCGCGGGAGGAGTTAGACCAATTGGGAGATGACGAGGAACCCAAAGCATTGGATATGCATGGTTCCGTGGATCAGATGGCAAATGCTGCTGTGGTGGTATACACGGACCTTTATGATTAAATACGACTTATTCCAACTTCTACGTCTTAATAGCGATTAATTTACTTTATTTTGAAGTTAATTATGGCATTGAAAATTGATTCAAATAATGGTTATGTAACAAGGAATGCATTGAAGGATTTTTTCTAGATTGTGAATGGTTTTGTAAATAGATTTTTTGATGTTCATGGATTGGACTCTCAAAACTCAAAGCTCTTTAGTTTCAATTTTCGCCTATGATAACCACTGTTTTGAGCTTGAGTCAATCTTATTTACGAATGATCAAAACGTTGTACCATTTGTTGAAGCATGATTGAGATAGGTTTAGAGATAATGACATATTGATTTGTTTTTCCTAAACCTACTCGAATCTTACATTCTGACTTTTACTGTTTTAATCAAATAGCGCAAATTTTAATTCGCATTCAAACATACTGTCGATTCGATCCAGTTTAAAAAAGTTAATGACATGCATCCATTTAGAAGATCTGTGTACATTACTTTATGCTCATAAACATACGCGTTTCTTCCAGAAGACCCAACTTTAGGCAACCACAACAGAGTGAAACAACAATTTTGTTTTTACACATTACACAATGATACTGATGGAAAAACCACAGTAACTGTTTGAAACACCGTAACTGGTCACAAATGTTTGTCAAGCAATACAATGCACATGTATCCCAATGCTAAAACTAAAGTGTAAAATTAAATTAAAACCATTTCTATGCTAAATTTAAGTTATAAATTTGTAATTTATCCAGCTAATCGACTGTAAAAAAAGAACTGCTGTCGGCAGGTTTTGGGCGTAACGTTTTATCGGGAAGAAGTCCATGGAGACCACAAATATCGGAAAAGGAACTGCTCGCCGTCGCCCAAAAATCTAGTGAGTATTACCGTCGTCTGTGCTCCGAGAACAGCTGCCTCGGCGTGAGTCTCATCCCGCACTGGATAGATGATAAACCCCGCAAGCGGGAATAAGTAAGCGCAACCGTAATCAGAAAAACAAATAAAAAGCACACACTGTTGTAATGTTGGAAATCTTTAAAAAATATTTTATTCAATATTCACTTGATGGGTAACATAACGAAAGCTATTTTACTCGTTATATCCTATCAGAAGCAATCGAAATGTAATGAATTAATTAATCCCAGTGGAAGTGAAAAGTGAGTGAAGTGAAAGTGAACTAATAAAAGTGAAGAACGTCCCAGAAACGAAGAACATCAGACCAACTTACCCATAGTGTGGTCATTATTCATTATTAAAAACTGTTTTTGAAATGATGGTTTTATAATAAAAGACTAAGTAAGTTAGTATAAGCGAAATAGAACTTGTTAGAAAGGAATTTCATTCATTTTATTATTCACTTGGAGTCACACGCAACCGTACTTTCACCGTTGAATTTGAAATCCGTCCCTTTCCTTTTTTGAGATTCGAAATATCTTTTGAGTACTTCTGGAAACGAAATATCTGTTGGCAGTGAGGGAACTCAAGGGTCATTCTTTCTCCACTGAAGACTACTTTCAAGTTTTCATCATGATATCATGACAGTTGTTCTTAACTGTGTTTATATTATCATTAAAGATTGCTATTACTATTTTATGCTAATTACTTTAAGCAGTTAAGGGGCACCAAGACGAATAGTGTCTCTCTAATTAAAATACTGTTTATGGGGAATCAATGGATAGCATTTGTCATTATTCGCTTACTTGTAAGACTTGCACACTTGCTCATGTACAATAAGATTTTATCTTCCGCAAGTCTGTATTCACGCCACAATTAATTTCTGGTCAAATTTATATTACCATTGTTTAAGGTGTTTATATATCATGACAGTCGTTATCCCAAAACTCACACGTTAACTCACACGTCGTATTTTTGGCGAAAACTTTCACATGCAAGTGAACAAACAGACGACAACAGCTACGTATTACCCATTATAGAAAACAGTGACAGAAGTTTTAGAAAATCAGATGAAATCCATTGTGAAATTAATCCTGCCCCTATTTGCATTGGTTACCGTAAGTGCCAAGTACAAATTTGATTCGCTTTTCCAAACACTAAACAAAGAATAAACGCCCAAATTGACATCATTTGAAGCTCACCTACTCTTATGTTTTCAGACTGTTTTCGGCTCAGGAAAGCAATTTACTCCGTTGGGTAATGGAGGAGGAGGCACCCAGAAGCCCAGCAAGAAAAACTAAACAAACCTATTCTATTACACTGACTAGAGTAAAAAGTATTTCCGGTTGTTAGTGAATTATAATGTTACCTATTAAATATTCAATATTGTTAGTTACAGTTATCTTCTAGGAGACGTACGCCTTATTTCAGTGTATTACAAATAAGTTTCCAGATGGCAAGTGTTGAGAGCAAAATAATTTGAAAGTTTGGCACAACCAAATTTAGTTTAACAGTTGACGAGGCTTTAATTCAGATTTGTACAATAATAATTATTGAGGAAAGGGAAGAGGGGCGTGAGAATGGAGTTCGTTTTCTCAAACACTGCGTATTCTGTTTAGGCAATTCTCCAAAATATTCACTGGTCGAGAACGTGAAGTACCGGAGGCTGAAGCTGGAACTGTTCGGAATTACATTCGGAAGATCAATCCACTCAATCTGGAGGGACTTTCCTACCGAACGGCTACTTTCAACTTCTTGGAGATATTAGGACATGTGGACTGAAGGAAATGAAATACCAGATCAATGTGAAATATCAATGAGTGCACAGCTCTAAGTTGAAATCAAGAGGTTCAGGTCGTCAGTTCCTAAAAAAATGGTTTAGCCTTTAATGAAATAGTTAGAAATAGAAATGATTAAATGAGAGTTTTATGATCTTATAGTTTCGTAAATAAGGGCTGTAAAGTTATCAAGGACGCGCGAAACCGCATACACGCCAATGCAGGCAGCAGCCGTTAAATGTGACACGTACTTTTTTTTTCCCTAACGAAGCACAAAATATTTAGTTGCAGGCGTTGTAAAATATTATTTCATTTCCAGAGGTGTAGGAACGGGGGTGACAGGGGGTGAGGAGCACCCCTAAGGCCGGGTCTGGCGCTTGCCAGGGGGTGACAGGGGGTGTAGCCTTAGGGGCCGGGACAAGGCACGGCATTGATTTTCACAATTCATTTACAAAGCAAGAGCTGTGTGTGAATTACGCATTAGAGTTATTTTGATGCGCATTCCGCATGCTCCGCACCGATTCACGGCATAACTGGTTTCGAATTGTTTTGTGATCTTAATTTGCTTTTTGTAAACGTTTCAAAGTGCAGTCTGGCTGTCTTGTGTTTCAATCAAGGATTTAAAAACAACAAATAATAATAATAATTGGCATCAGTTGGAATCCCGCCCAAGATTCCTTACACCAACTGGGTAAAATTTCATTGTTAATTTCTTGACAACAGTTTAAAAGTTAAAAATGACTAGAAACCGGAAATTAGAAGTAGATAGAACCGGAAGTCGATTCGAACTCGTTCGGAAAAAAAGAGAAGGAAACTTTCCAAGAGGAGGCTTCACAAGCACCTTTTTATTGAGAGAGAAGTATTAGCAGATATTGATTTGGATGATGTTATTCATGAATTTTCAAATATGCAATCACGGCGTATCAACTTATTCCAGAATAAAGTGTTGTAACACTATAATTAAGATCCGCTCCTCTTTTGATCAGTTATGAAACTATGGGAAAATTGCCCTTGTAGTCAATTGAACCATGGGTTACTTTGAGCCCATCAAGAACTCCAGGGTGATGGAATTGAGACCTGGTATTTTTGGGATTTTTCATAACTAACCAAACCCCTGTTGTACAAGATATTTTTTCGGGAACCTGCAGGAACCTTGGAAGGGCTTGTGGTTCAAGCTCAAACCATATTTGGGAATATACCTTAAGCATGTCTGAATGTTCATGCAAAATATCAGTTCAATCGGTACAACCGTTCACTAGCTACGGCTAGAACCATTTTGACTACTTTGACATCTCTAGAACTCCAGGGGGTTAAACTAGAATCTGCTTTTTTGGGATTATACATATGTTGTATAGCTGCATAACCCCACCAAAAATGACCCCCGGTTGTTAAGGAAAAAAGATTCTGGCACCTGCGAAATCTAGGAAGAGTTTACCTTTAGGGACTAAAAAATTTCAGGTGCACATGTTTAGGCATGTGCTATAGTGCCTTCAAACGGCTTAAGCGTCTGAGCGCTGCAGGCGACAGAAACGGAGATTCGGACTCACGGATATACGGGGAACATAGACAACACAGCTAATCTTATAAAGCTTGCTTCGCAGAGCTAGCTTAATAAATGCTAGTATTTCTAACGCAAACTTTAAGGGGGCTGGGATTTCCGAAAAATTTTCTTCACCCGGGCCGGGGTCGAAGATTCAGTTAGTTCCTACACCTCTGTTCATTTCTAAACCTATTCCGCTTGAACATTATTATTTTATCATCTTCAGACCAAGAGGGCTATTAATAAATTAATAACACAGGGTGTTGAAATTCATCCTCCATATTATTGCAGTGCAACATGTCAAGCCAAACATAATATTTAAGTTTGGTTCTTGTAAATAAATGGATAATTGCATGAAAACGACGCATTCTCTTCCATATCCATACTGAAATATATTACAAGGTGACATCCTTGATGATTTTATTATCCAGATTTAATGCTCCATCGAAGGATTTTCCATTTCAAAATAGGTACATTAGTAACGAAACACTTTGAATATAACAACGTAATAAAACACCCAACCATCTGTTTCTCATTACTTCGTTGGCTAAAATATAAGCTCGGAGAATTTGTTTAATTTTTATCATTCAATCTTTTCGTTTCAAATCTGGAGCAACTCCACAATGGCTAATCTCAGACTTCCATTTCTGTTGCTGGCAATTGCCACAGCAAAAGCTTCTGCAGGTGTCGAAGGAAGACTCGTAAAAAAAGAAGGCCACCAAGGTAAGGGATTAAATACAAAAAAGTTCCTATAATATATTGCGACAGGTAGAACTTACGTTACACACACATTTGGTTTGTTCTAATTTGTTCAAATCTAAGAAATTTTCTTAAATTTGGGATATACCGAATGCCACTGTTATTTAGTTGCAGCAAGCATGACACCCGTTTTCGTGGCCGAGACTGACGGCAAGTCGTTTTTCGCTAGTGACTTTGGCTATAAAGTAACATATTTTTAGTATTTGTTCGCTTTGTAAAGTAATAGTTGTAAAACTAATCCAATCTACTTCCGTCTAGACTTGGGCTGCCGCCAATGATTATTGTAGCTCCCTCGGTTTAAAACTTGCTTCTATCACTTCGGCCAGCCAATGGACTGTATTAGACGGGGCTTACAAAAGTCGTTGGTTTTACGGAGGTATTAAATGTACAACAACGGCACCAGTACGGGATATTTTTATTAGTGTTTGCTTATTTCCATAGGTTACTGGATCTCGGGAAGAGACAGCTTATTGCTAAGTCAGTTCAGTTGGGACAATGGCTCTGAGGAGATTGATGGGTCCTATATCAAATATGAGGCCACTCCAATGGGTTATCAGACTTGTCTACGTTACGACAGCCGTCCTGACGTAAATTCCTCGGTTGTCTATCAGGATAAGTGTGATGAAGAGAGAATGGGCGTCTTGTGCGAATCATAAAATTATAACCACTCGCAATTGCAACAACTTATTCGAATAACCATATTAGGCAAACGTAATTACGTTGTTCTAAATTTCCATAACAGTGTGCTGTGTCGATCAATTTCTCAAACAAATTATGCAGAACTAATAAAAATATGAATTATACAATATTACGATAATGACGTGTCCGTGTGTGTTCATTAGATGTTTACGAGGCTCTCAATAGCTGTATTTGTGGGTTTCTTATTGGTTTTAAATAGTATATTTTGATACACCCACATTCCTTGTATGTATTTGCGGAATTTATTGAACCGGGTACAATACACACCAGCTTTAAATGGCGGGCAGAAAAGTCATAGCTGGATCTTTAGGACGGGATATAAATGGAAGGGAATTTGGTATATTCAGCTTGAATTGCATATGACTTTGTGATAACCTTTTCGCACTTGTCAGATATAATATTAGTACAGGAATAGTAACCGCTCACGATAAATAAGAAAATTTTGTATGCTTTTAGTTTTCTATTACTTCTCACAGCTTTATGAGAACCTTAATGCTAATATAATGAAAAACGTGAATAGATGTATGTGGTGTCGCTGTTGTCCAATGGCGTTCCACAAAATATTTACTGGCGCGCCGGGCAACTTTTCACCATGTTATGAAACTTGGATACAATCGTTATGTATACGTTAAGTATAGTATACGTTACGATCACATTATTGTTTTTTCTTATGCCCGATTTTCATTTTGCTTGGGCAATGTGCAACAAAAAGCTGGGAGTCGTTAAAGTACACATTCTAATCGCCCGCACACCAGATTTAAAACATTATTTTATGACTATTTGGTTGTTCTGAAATTAACTCCCAACTTGTCACAAAAGAATTTTCGCTTTTAGTTTAGGTTCAATAAACCACCGTTTATTGGTCCGAGCTCGCATGAGCATTATAAAAAGGAAAATATCACGTTTCCTTTCGCATGTACCTCGAATTTGTAACATCCACGCGTGGAGAATCACGGCGCATGTTGTATTTTTTTTGCAAAAGTGGTTACATATTCGCTTTACCAACGCTCATAAAGGAAATATCCCTTTTACAATCGATTTTTCCCCATGCATACAACATGACTGAAATGACAAGCATGAAAGATGTTGCCAATGATGGCTAACATTTGTTCACATGTAATTTTTTTGCAAGTACACGCTTACGAGACTTAAACTTGTCATGCATGGAATTGATTCCCGTGCTTAAAATTTTTTATCGACCAGTATAAAACTAAATAAGTTTAGTTATTTTTATTGCACGAAAAGTATTTTATTAAATATATGTCCTTATCCATAATAAATGATGACTATTGAATTTCACTTCACATACTGTTGAGTCCATCAATAACAGCTGCTGATGGAGAATTTTCCCAATCCTTCTGCGACAACCCACAACCATGGTTGAGAATGGTGAGAATCATTAACCATGCCACAACTATTTTATGATTATCATAGGAAATTCTTGCGATTAATGAACTACAGAAATTTTTAGAATCAACCTTTACAAATATAATAGAATGATTTTGCCAAATAACTGTCTTTTAACAAGTACTGAGTTTTGAAATCAAAGTTTGTTCCAAAAAAGAGTACGTTAATAATTACGCGATTGAAATAAATGCTCATGCTGACCGCTAGTGTGTATGGATGGGATTTGAAGCTGCTTAATTCTGGCGTTAGTTGCGGATACACGCGGGTGGTTCAGGAAAGGAGGTTCAAGCTTATAGGTTAGCGACTTTGCAATCACCGATGGGCGAATGGCGAACGTTCGCATCCAAAACATTAAACTGCTTCATGTCCAAAACACACATGGATTTGCGCCCTTGAAGTACACATGAGTTCAACAAACATGTGAATGCTTGATTTGAACCGCTCATTGTTCATGTTCCACGTCAGTCTTACGTTACAAAGCCAAAAGTATGTGCTATTTTTTAAAAAATGTTTACGGGCTTGTACTGTACAAAAGTCGCTAACTTTGCAGTAAGAACTTCCATTCCTGGTACTTAATTCTTCCATGGTCATGAAGGAGTGCTATGCTATAGAAAAGCTACAGATTGGGTCGATTCTTGAGCAGTACGTTATGGATAGATTGCACTGTATATGAGTTAAAAATGGCTCGAACTTCCAGTTAAATGTTCAGAAGCAGTGCTAGGTTGCAAGGCTCAGGGTATGGGATATCTCGATTAGTTTTAAAAAATCAAATTTTTCACTGAGAAGTTCACATTTTCAATAGTTTGGTATTATAAAAGCCATAACAAGTTCACGGCCATATGGCACTTTGAATTCATTTTAACAACTAAGAAGGAATTTAACACCAGACCAAAAACAGATAAAATAAATCTTAATAATACTATTTAAAATTTATTCATATTGTGTACCACACGAGTCTGGAATATTGATCATCGAAATGCTCACACCACTTCTTGCAAAAGCGTTGGCTTTTAACGAGAAACTATATCGACATGGGCCATACCTGCGGCATCCAATCGCATGGAATGAGGAACACTTTCAATTTGAGAGCAGAAGAAAATCTAAAACACTTCCGTGGCTTCTATGTGTTGTCTGGGTTGGCGGAGCTATCTTCATTGTCTGTGCATACCTGCTACTCTTTGGTTTGTATGACCCGTTGATAAATAAACCGTTAAATTGGCTAGTTACGGGAATAATTGGCGTGTCAGCCGCTCACTTCGCTGGAGCTTGTTTGGCCCTGTACTCAGATAGCCGTATTGGCTGTACCTATCTTAACAGAATATTGTACTTGAAAATCACTGAAGACCAACTGAAAGCTCTTGTGGGGCACAATGACTCCCTTCTGTCAACTGCTGCAAAAGGTAATCAGAAAGTACAAATGCAAATATAGCAAGTAGCGAAGGCGTAATATCATAGAAGTAATTATTAGTCAGTGTGATTATAATCATTGCAAAAATTAAATCGTAATTTGCTAAAAATTACTTCACAAAAGAGTTTGATCACGGTTGCCCATCGAGACCGTAACGTTAAAAGTTTTCATATATTCCTACAAAGTATATTTTTAACAACAGATTAATTATTACTCTCTCGGAATTAATTTCAGAATATAACTGCTGCTCACAAACACCCGATCGTGTGATGTATTTGGGCTTGTAACACTAAACCTGGTATTGTTTTATCATCTAATATCTTATGCAATGGGAATAAGTGGGATTTTCCTCAGCGTAATCTTGGAAATAGACGTGGACCCAATTTACCTAATGTTGCTTAAATTGCGCTGGAACTACAACCATTGTGTCGTTTTATTAGTTCCATACTTGATTTTATTCGCGTTTGCTTGTGAATGCTTCCAAACACACCTATTTCACAATTTGTTCTCCATTAATGTAATATTCTCGCTTTACAATGCCCTGCAAAGAGTTAAAAAACAATCTGAACGCAATGTTTCATCTAGTGTGCAGAAATACATTGACCTCTTCGTCCTTCAAAACAGTGGAGACTCATTCCAACTGAGCTGTGCTACCTGGCTCCATGTAATTGGCTACGGAGCCGTGTTAATAAATGGGACTGCAGTTTGTCTAGGAACGGATCTCTTACCTCCAGCAATCTACAGCATATCGGTTGCACTTCTGTTAATTTGTGTGTTAGTCTTTTTGACTGTTTATCCCCGAGTTACTGCCAGCTACAACTTGAGTTTGGCGTTGATCAGAAAATACAAAGTAGCCGTTGTTGGGTCGCAAATACTCTCTAAGTTTCAGCAGCGAATACTTCTAAGGAAAATAACTGGACTGCGGCCGATTTGCTTCTACTTTGGATCGTTTACAAAGATAGACAATGACGCTAAGAGGGAATTTATTGAGTCACTCATCGATCGTACGGCCAGCTTTCTAGTGTTTGTTAAGGAGAAATGATTCATATTTATAATACATTATACAATATACATATGCATGTTATAAGCTTGATTTTTGATTAGTCACTAACATTTTCTTAGCGTAGTTAATATACCTTCACAATGTGTTTGATTCATTGTTTGATTGTGTATTTTATTCTAATGTCGGAATATATTTTTTTAAGACTTGATAGAGCAGAGAACTTTCGAAGTTTTGCATCTTCACAATGCTAACATTTAATCTGTGACTGCAAACAACGTTTTGGGTGGAGTTGTTGAATCTTTTAAACGGTGAACACGAACTGCTACGCCTGTCTGCTGCAAAACATAGCATAATGATGCATATAAGCAATGCATATCAATCTTCAGTTTGCAGTCTAGCGTTTCGCTCGTCAAAGTATATACTTTTACGGGTTAAATACAATGCTCAATTTAATCAATGAATCAATCAATGCGTGCAGACATACATCGGCTTTCTGCACGCGCCACAAAAATTGATAGAACGAAATAAAATAAATTTTTTAGTGAACGATCAATAATACCCCCTGGATATACTTCTTCCAGTACAAGGTGGAATGAAGTTACTGTTTCATTAATAGGTTTAACATGCTTTTGATGATTTGTAAAATTAAAGCAGCAGCAACATTATTAACTAAGAACTTCACCCTGAATGGTAATTCTCAAGAAATTTATTGCGAAAAATTGACAAAAGAACGACACGTATTGGAATAAAGCAACTTTACACAAAGACGAATGGAGCTGCCGGAGCTGCCATCGAGCTTGTTCCAGAGAAAATAAAAATCAATACCGTTACAAAACTGTTGAAGCTTCGTGACCGGAAATTGGAATTCCTGATGGAATATTAGATTAATGCTATTGAATTAGTATTATGAAGCGTGCTAAATGCCAAACACTCGTAGATCTAGTAGATGTAGTAATTCTCTGAGTGGAACCCTACAATGCCGTACTTGCAAGTAGAATTGTTTGATTGCTCGCAATTATTGAATTTAATTTAGTAGTAAATGACGTCTCTTTATTTAAAAACTCGGATTTGATTTAACTCCTTCCGCAATACATTTTCCTGAGCCTATCAATGTCTGTGCTCTGAAGTTGGCCATTCCCTATAATTTTCTCTAGCTTACCGTCCTGCTAATAAAGAAAAAAGTTGGTTAATGAAATATAACTCTTACAATCATTTCCATTAACTTACTTTCTTTTCCATAATAGTAGAAGTGCCTTCGAGTCATAGTGCATAATGCTCTTGGTATTGTATAGGATATCCAGCAGCGGAAACGCTTCAAGGTTTTTCTTTCCAAAGTTTGTTACCCATTGACTTTCGTTCCCGTTGAAATTGTCTTTGATAAGTTCGACGTAAACATCACGGTCATTTCGAGTTTGCTCGTGATGAACACCAAAGCCATACATCAGCTCATGAATCACTGTTGCAACCGTATCCGGATCCAATGGAAAGACCCTACGGCCATACATATTGGTCAATAACTTAAAAGCGAATTAAATATTATGAATCTAGTTGACAAGTAAACCTGTCGTCCCTTCCGTGTTCGCCCAACGAAAGACCAGCAACCTTCTTCATGTGGATTGTGAATTATAGTCCCCTGTTGGAATGTAGTCCACTAAATTCAAACGCATGCATGATTTCAACTCCTTGTTCAGTACCCTTATTCCTTTCTCACTTTCGTCGCGGTAACTGTCTAAGACGTCTAAAGACCGAAAGTATTTCCATTAGTTACATTCATACCGAAAGTTTAGCTTAAAAATTAACTGATGTCAAGGAAAGATTTTGGGAATATACCAAAACTTTCGTCAATGTAAACATTCACATGTTGATCACAAAGTTTGTGTTTTTCGATTCCTTTACGCCGGAACAGCGTACCTTGCCAAAATCTACTCCCTGAGACCTGAATTCTGTCCCTAAAATAAACGACAGTGGAAATTTTTGGAAGTAAACAAATAGAATACAATAAAATTGTTAAACTGAACAGGGTTTCTTTCGCAATTCAAAACAAAATTACTAATTGCGGAGATACCCTATACGAATTCGAGTCAGGAAATCTCCAATAATCGAATTTGGTTCAATCAATGTTATAGACTGTAACAGAACCATAAAATACAACAAGTTGTTTGAAATATATTAAAATATTTGACCTAACGTGTTCTTAAAAAGTCAACATACAAGCTTCAGCTACTTAATTATAAATTTCTGTGAAAAGCTTCCTGAAGCAACTTGTGGTATTTTGAGTTTCTCTTACCGTCTGCGTCTGCAACATTCAATGAACCAGACTGAACAGCGAAACTTACTTTTGGAAACAGCCTCAAGGGACAGTGCGCAGAGATGCGGAATTAAGGCGAATATTAAAACCAACGGTGCATCTCGCTGAACCTTCATTTTAATTTGATTTAGAACCAAGCTTCGCGAAAAACTAGTAAATTTTCCGCTGCAAAGTAAGACTATTTCGATGCAAACTGGTTGCAGTATTTATATGTAATTCTATGTAGAAGCCAGGGTACCTATTACAGAGAAAACCACTTTTTTCCAGCTATAAGAACTTTGCCGCGAAACAAATAAATTAAGTAAGGCAGAGTGTGTGTGAGACAGAGGAAGACGCCTTTAGCTTTTCTAGCGTGAGCATGCCAAAGCAGTTTGAGTGTAACCCAGCAACAAAAAAATGACAGCGTCACTGCTTATCTGATTCCCAACCCATTAGGTCATAGTCTAATTATGCATGTTTGAATTTGAATTCTGCTGAAAGATATCGCAATGCCCAAGAGATAGAAGTTTTCCCATCAATCAATTTTAAAGCCACATGACAATGGCTAATAATGTGAACTGTGTATATTTTCCAAAATGTAGCAAACAACTTGAACAGGTCCACGGCCTTTATCTGATATATATCATTTACTCTCCTGGTCCTGTGACACTTGATCTTCAAACTTTCATGTGAAATGTGAATAAAACTGATTCTGGCTGATAGATAATCAATCATCAGATCACAGGAAAATTATCACAGTTCTCAAAGCTTTCCCAAGTGAACCATGTTGGCAACTTACACTCCACCGTTTGTTTTGGCGTTCTTCTTGAGCACTGTATATGGAGGGACCATCACATCACCTCCATTTACGAACTGGGGAGTTTGTAAGACAGTTCGTAAACCCAAGTATATTTTAAATAATATTACTTTACCAGACATTATATTACAGGGGGAGACATGGAACTTTGTCCAAATGGCACCGTGGTCCAAGGCTTCCAACTTAAAATAGATCCATTTAAAGACATTCTGGGCGACGACACTACACTGAACGGTGTTCGGTTTTATTGCGGATATCCAGGATTCTCTAACACGACATCTATAACAAGTAGTGTTGGGCCTATCGGAAATTGGGGAAAAACTCACACATGTGGCAAAACAAGTGCAATAGTTGGTTTCAGTCTCCGGGTATTGGAACCTGTTGGTTGGTTTGATGACGAATCAGCTACCAGCAATATACGCGTTGTCTGTTCTCATTTTTACTACCCAAATACATACTTAGAAGGTGAGGGACCTGGGTTCAACCTAGGACTATTTCGTCGTACCGTTAGATGCGGTCCCCGTGAAGTCGTCTGTGGAATTCAGACTCAAGTTCAGCCGAATCGGGGCCTTTTCTGTGAGTATACTTAATTATGCAATACTAGTGTTGGACTCGTATAATGTCATCGCAAGACTTCACATGTCATGTCATGCTCGATCCAAATCATACATGACCATGAACTTTTTTGTTGTACCAAATTTAACGCCAAAAACTCATTCCAACTCCATATTTTTACGAATTATATATACATTAATTCACACTTGAATGTTTCATGTTGATTTATAATCATTAATCTACATTGAACCATTGTATTCCCCATTCGCGACTTGATGTCTACGCTTATACATAGGCAGGAATAGCCAAAATACATAGTGTCGTAGACATCACCTTATGAATATGAATTAGATACAGGTAAGGGTAACATACTCTGGCCCCTTAGGCCCTTGTGATGCACACTTGATATGTGTCATGTTATTAACAGAACATGACAAGAACTTGAATTTCATATGTACCTAACCAGAGAGTCCAACTCGATGTATAATATAAATTATATACCAAATAATGATGCTCATTGATTTATTTTGTTGATAGTTGACGACACTGCAATGAACAATCTTGCCGCAGAGTGCTGTCCTGCTCCAGACCATATTGTTTTTAATCACTAATTGAATGACATAATTTTAAAATTAATTATAATTTGTGAAGTAAATTACCCTGCTCGATTGAAAACATGCATTAACGCTTTGATTGTTTTGTTTACATTTATTCGTTGGCCACAACATGTCTAAATCTACGTCTAAATTTAGCGTGATGATCTCAGGTGTATTACTTCCCAGAACTACTACAAACTACATCATGATCACTGTTTAATCAACACAAATAAACCGTTGAAGAACGATTCCCATAAGTAGCGAAAGATTTAAGCATGAAAATGTTTTAATGCGTTAAACCATAACGCAGTTAACGCGCTAAACCATAACGCAGTTAACGCGTTAAACCATAACGTAGTTCAAGCGTTAAACCAGAACGCAATTCAAACGTTAAACCATAACGAGTTGGCGTAGAACGCGACGAACGATATGGGTTCAATGAGGGAAAATATTCAACTCAAAAACGGCTATAAAAAGCGTATAAAAATGTTCGTTATTTTGTTACCATTATAAATAATTTTAATTGCGATTAACTAATTAACTTCATTTCATGTTTAAGGCGATAAAGGTTGATAGATAGATTTGTCATGTGACACGATGAAAAGTTCCTAAATTTGATCAATTTTTCACTTTTTTTTTTTGTTTCAAAAGTTTATTATACAGCAACCCCAGCAGTTATCTTGACATTTTTCGAAAACGGGGAAAAATGAATAAAATTACAAGTTACATTTCAAGTCAAGCATATAAATAATGTGTGGACGATGCAGCCATACTCTAGTGCTTTTGTTTTTCCAACCTTATTTTTAGAAAATTATATTTCTATTCGGACCTGCGAATTGTTTTATTTATTTTATCACTTTAAAGAATGGCCAATGCCACGTAAATAAAAAATAACTACCCAATCTTCCATAACAAATTCCGTTCCTTCCAAATCAAACAACCGCTTCTGAACATGTAAGCGGAAAGCGTTGATGAAATTGCGTAGCATTTTTCGAAATGTTTATTTATCTACATAAACCTCAGAAATATGAAAGAAATAGGAACCATTTGTGTGGGCACTGATCCTGGGACTCAAGGATAACTTTTCTAGTCGGAAAGGCCCTTTTGGAAACTACGAGACTACTATGATTGCATTTAGCACTCCGACTCACTTCCAGCTCCAATTGCGTAAATAAAGTTGAAAAAATCCATTTGTGTGCAATTCTTGTTTTAAAAATACATATAAAAAATTATGTTAAAATTCTGACGACTGTTTATCCAGCGGCGTGACTAAAAGGAGCTTTACTTACGCGAACGGCAGTATTCAAGGCCTTTCTGAACCTCTCGGTAACTTCCTGCTTGTTTTCAGCAAATTCTCGATCAAAGTTTGTCTTAAATCCTGCACTGATAGAGGCCCAGTCAACGGAACTTCCTGCA
>JAAXOA010000831.1:0-19163 GCA_036561885.1 Salina celebensis
AAGCTTTTATTGGTCATTAAAAACCGTATAAAATTAATCATTTGCGATTTTCTTTGACGAAAAAGTAGGCAAGCAGACGCTACAATCATTACTAGGTTACATCATACATCATTCCATTTATCTGTTTTATAGACACTGAAAACAATTAAAATTACAGAATCCTGTTATACCTGTAAAATTTGGAAAATAAAACAGTCGCAATGGTTGCGACTTACATCCCAAATGCAATAATGATGAAGCGTTTCTGCGTCTTTGAGCTTTCGAATTAGTACACTCAAGAGCCCTGCAATTACCAGAGTTACATTTACATACACGAATTGATAGACGGACAGTTTTTATTGCTTGTGCAAACACTAAAACATTATAATGAAGTTGGAGTTACAACGACCCGTCGAGAGTGCAGGAGGGTTGTAATTGTGTATATTGAAAGCTTCGTTTTTTTGCTCAAGTATAACCTGGCGTTTCACTCTGCTCATGACTATGACATTCATCTCACCCGGTGCACTTGTTATGTGAGTGTGGCTCGTCGTAGTCGAAGAAAGGTAAGGGTTGATGATTGAGTTATAAAAAAGGGACAAAGCCCAAATGGTAAATCACCATGTTGTCCGGGCTGCTATGCGAGAGAGAACGCTCTGCATGGACACATGAAACAACCAACCAGCACATTTCTCTCTGTCTCTTACTGTTATTATTATTGTACATATTATTATCGTTAATGCAATCCCTTCTACTGCCCACCAAATGTATGAAGAGTAAATTCATGAAATGGGGCTCGATTGTTGCCTGGGAATAATAGTATGCACCTCTAACTCACCCACAAAGTCACAAGTTCCAAATTCTTATTCTCTGATGCTTTTGCACAAAGCAATCAAACGCTGAAAATGCTCGCTGGATTTGTTCGGTTTTGACTATGCATGACTCGTGAGCAGTATTATATAACAATTAATTTTCTACCTGCCTAACAACAATGAAAACAACTTGGTGTATAGGGTCAGATTGGCAGATCAACATACACCACTCATTTTTGCATTTTCGCTTTCAGTCTAGTTCCTTCTTAGTTTAGATACATATTTGCATTGTTTCATTTATTTTCTGTTTGGCGGAGGCATTGGTGGTGTTACGAGAAGTTACCAGCGCCAGAAGAACTACAATTCAGAGCTGACGTACGAATCGAGTTTACCCTGTTCCATAATGACAATAATCCTTCAATAATACTCCAACAAAAAGTTCGTCCTTTCTCACTGATGGGCTCTTCTTGTAGAAGGAACACTGCAAGTTTCAGTGGAACCTGCTCAAGTTATGTATGTATGAATAATTTACTGGCTTTATATAGAATTCAAAACCAGAAAGCAAGAAGTATTATTATATGCAATCCATCTTATAACTTGCGTCGACAAGTTTTGCTATAGGTATAAAACTACTCCTCCTGAAAACTGGCAAAGCTGGTTTAGATTGGAGCGAAGTCTGCTTTTGTGGCATGAAGTGTGGATGATAGGCATAAGTAGCGACTATAAGTCGTGGCGATAGGATTTTTTTTTGTAAGAGTTGTAGTCGTCGTAGTAGAAGCAGAACTGTGAGTGGCGTAATAATCATGCATGCAATGAAATCCAAAAACTGCTTCGAATCTTTGAAAACAGTGAACTTTGCGGAGTTGGTGGAACTGGCAGTGTACTCGTGTGCGGCGGATTGCATATTATGAATGTAGCCGATATAGTAATAGATGGTTGCTCGTCCGTATAGGTATAAGCACGCTTCGAGTTTCCCTTCACTCTCTCACGATGTCGACTGGGATGATGATGATGATAATGCCTGTCTTCCTTTTTACAACACTCTGTCGTTCTTGGCAAAGAGGGTTTTACTTCATCTCTTGCAGGCATGTTTTCTATGCACACGAGGGAGCGAGATGGGGAAAAAGCTGCTTCATAGCTAGCAGCAAAGATTGCAAGTTTCTCACACACATAAGCTACGTTTGAACACACTTGTGTTCTATTCAGGCTTTCATACGTAAAGAAAACAGTTTTGCCCTTCATCTTCAATTTTACAGTAGAATATACAGCAAGCCAAAACGAGTACGGAAACAGCGTAGTCCTGACGAGGGAATATGTATGTCTGACAGAGTCCCTAGTCAAAGTCCCTAACTCTCCTACCAACTTCTCCCCGGTAGCCAGCGTATCAACCAGCATCATCATCATCGTCATCCACAACATCCCCACCACCACCACCAGAAACACTTATTATGTATTTTCCTGGCAAGGCCATCATCATCACTAGACACTATGCTACTAGCACTCTAGTCAACTTTAATGCTCACCACCACCACCGCCAACATGAGCATATCGAACAGCGGGTTGCATGGAGTAACTAAAGTCTATGAGATGTACAAAAAGCACGCTTTGCAAGCAACTTTTGCTTAAAAAATGTTTTAAAAAAGAGTGGAGTCGCAGAGCACTGTGTTGTAATATTACGAAAGGAATAACTACAAAAACAACATTCATGCTAAAACGCGATGGCTAGATGTTAGCGATGTAAGTTGATGATGGTGGTGGCGGCGGTGGTACTCGCAGGACCTTGTGGCAAACACCTTATGTATGCAGTCATGCAGCAGTCAGTGTGCACTAGAGAAAGACATATATATGCATACACACATTTTCGATTCTCCTCTCCTCACACAGTCAGTAATCTCGCTGACGAGAAAAAAAAATTCTGTAGTGTTTCATTTAGTGACTCGGTCTTCCCAGTTCGAAATGTGTGTACGAGTGTGTGATGGGATGATGACGATCATGATGATGATGGTGGTGGTGGCGAGCGAGCAAGCTAGAGTTTTTGCTGTTCTGTAAAGGGAGGAGAGTGTTATCAAAAGAAACAAACTAACAACGCTTCAGTGCTCCCACAAGAAGAAGAGGAGAGCCTACTAACAGCCCTGTCCAACATAAAATGCAGGCGTAAGTGACTGGCGTATGGTATGCCATAATATCAAGTAGAGCCACAACAGCCACCAAAACTATAGTAAAGGAGTTGAGAAGCGGTGATGGTGGAAGCAGACGAAGAAACGGAGAAAAGTTTTCGAGTTTTGAGCAAAAGCCCACTCTCTCCCAACTAAACACGTATCTACACACTTCTTTTTTTTACTTTTTCTTCGCTTTCCTACTCTGGCCAATTACTCGTATTCTACGACTCCGCCACTACATATTCGACGACTGCAAGCTACTGGTAGAAGGAGAAGAGTCACAAGTAGTATCACTGGTTCCACAAACACAGCTTCAACAACCATCCACTTCTCATACATATCGATCGATGAATTGTACCTCAACAAAAGCTTTCTTTTTTCATCAGTTTAAGTTGCCACCATTCCGTACAACCACCACTAGTTTTTGACACTGGTGCGAGTTCTGTGAATAAAACCATTCCCCGTTTTCGACAGTCCATAGTTTGGTGCACAAAAATCATGAGTGACGGTCAAGTGGCAACTAAAAGGAAAACTAAGAAACGGCGAGACAACGAGGGTTTACCCTTTTTCATTTAATCGACATTTGGCATTGTTACAGCGTCTCTAATATCAACAATAGTCATCAAAATGGTTGTTATGATAGTAGAGCATGTGTATCATATTCTTTCATGAATTTGTGAATGACAACAAACATGAGGGATCAAGTAAAAAGTGAACGTCATGTTTCTCTCCGTACCCAAGTGAAACGAGTAGTGAAAGAAACAGAGGAGTGAGTACACATAAAAAAGTAAAGTGGTGAAGCAAGAAAAGTAGTAATAGGGTTGTAATAATAATAATAATAACAATAAACGTAATAAAGCAATAATCAAGTGACACGCCAGCAAGAAAAAAAGAAAATAAAAGAAAATCAAGTGCAGTGCAACTATAAAGTTTGAGGAAAAAAAATATATACGTGGACGTGAGCGTGTTTTCATCCATCGTATTTTGTAAATGCATCATAACAAAAGAGTACGTGAATACAAGAAGAAAGTGATTTTTTCTGCAGTTTGGGTCAACCCAGTGTTTTCTTTTTCGCAGCGGCCAGTCTTGACAGGAGATATAAATACAAGATACATCAAACAAGGATAAAGGATCCAAAGAAAATCAGAAGAAGAAAAACGAACAAGACGGAACGAAACGGGTAAGTTTAGTTTATGGAAGCAATACAAATAAAAGTAAGATGTAGAATGTAAACGAGCGAAATAAAGGAGAAATAAAAGGGAAAAGTTTAGTACGGGAAGAATATAAGAGTGTAAAAGTATGAAAAAAAATTGATGGCCCTTAAAAATCAACTTGCGAGAAATGTGGTTACAAAGGCAAAGCATCTTTTTTTATATTCATGTTTGAACAAAGAAAAGACATGCATCATGTCTGGTCTGGATGCAAGCCGTCAGATTTGTACGCGAAGTGCTGTTGAAATGATGTCCGGTAAAAGTAGAGTGAACAAACTGCCCGTTGAGATTGCAGGAGAAAGGAGGAAAACAAAGTATTAAAAAACCACGACTGAGGAGCAACCAGTTTCACATGGTCATTCATTTCCTCTTCCATCCCAGCACGCTCTCATTTTATCTTCTGAGTGGAGGAGACAAACTATGAACCGCGAGAAAAAGTAATGACAAGATGGAAAAATATAAACAGAACAATGTACAAAACACAGATAACGACATGACAGACAGACACAATTGCCATTACATATATCTTGCCTGCTAATAGGGAAAACCATGCCTATTCCATGCTACTCAGCCCTCCAAACATTTAGGTATACTTGTATTGAAAAACAAATGGAAATGACAATATAAACAGACGTGCTGACGATTGAAAATGTCTTTAATGGGATCATTTCTGGTAACAAAAATGTTAAACAAAAAAGACATCAAACAAGAGGATGCTCTTTTAAGGACTAAGTATAATTCCTCGCAAATAGTTTTGCCACCAATGCCATAACATAAACACTTCTGATAATTTAAAATTAGCAAGACTTCATAAAACAAAAAATAATGGGCTTGGAAGCATAAAACTGCCATTTTAATATATGGATCAGCGATCAATTGACTATCATATTACAAGGGAAGTGGTACACAAAAATGCAAATGGCTTTAGAGACTAGCCAGATAAAATACGAGATTTCGGCATAAGAAATGTTGTCAAGGCTTTATGATTACAAAACAAGGAAAGATTGCACACACTCGGGAAAGAACAAAGAAAAATATGAGATTTTGAGTGACAATAAAAAAAAAAAAACTTTTCTTTTTTTTCGGCTATTTGTCTGCCCTTATCGTTAAATTGCTAAAGCTGTGGGTCTGACTGAATTGTAAATATGGTGAACAGCACATGCACAGTTTGTGTATGGTGCCAGCGAGCTTACCGTTCTGCATATAACTGCATATGAAATTACATATTTGCGCAGCTTATCCAAAAGCACATTTTCGCGTCCCTGATCACTTCACTCATGTGTTGCATGAAATTATTCTAATTTTCTGTTTACCTGTAATTACATTCAACTAAAAAACAAATACTTTTAAAAACGACAAAACATCCTCTACGTGGAATATCCAAAATGTTAGATTTTTTTTGTTAATGCATTACAAATTGTGTTTATAGGTGCTAAGATTTTGTGCTGTGTTTGGATGTTGCTAATAAAAAAAATCTTTGGTCCGAGGAGATGTAGGTAAACTTGAAGCGAATGTAGTTTTCGTCGTGAAGAGAAATTTTCGCTTGATAATCGACGTCTACTTTTTTGTGTGGATGTGAGTGTGTGTCAATAATAGAATAGGTAAGAAGGATCGCGCAATTTTGAAACACGTCGTTGTCAATGATGTGACTGTAGATAAATGTTGGATACGATTTATTTCTACATCATATCAACGTATTTCAAACTAAAAGTAGAATGTGGCAGAAGAGATGACATTGCTGCTGTTGAATTTTTTTTCGCAAGATATTTTCTAGTAGGTATAGTGTGGCTTGGTACGCGTAAGGAATACAAAAAAATGCAAACTTACATAAATGCTCCGAGTAACATTTTCGTACTACAAAAGTGCAGTTTTTGGAATTGTTAACATGTATGTACGAAATTAAACGAAACATTGTTTAAAAAGTTTACTTTTTAGAGATGTATCACGCATAGCTGTTTACTTTAATACGTAATATGAAGTGATAGGAAACTTTGTTTGAGATTTTATGAGATAGTAGTACATTAATACTTTACAATCAACGCAGACAAATTTCTAGAATGAAGAAAAATCAGCGTTGTACATATATCACGATGCAATAGTCAGTCAGGCGTATAGGCTGTTTTTTTATATAAGAAAGACTAAACGCTAGCAAGAATTCAAGCAAGAAACGCCGCTCAGCCAAGCAAGGCAGCATAGGGAGCAGCGAAGAAGTTTTGTGAGCGAATACAAAACCCTAACACACTTCGTTCCTCACATTTTTCTCTCAGAGCATGCAAAACAGAAAGCTTAAAACTCTACAAGTAACGTACTTGCAAAGCCATTGTTATCCACATCTGAAATCACCAAGATGAAAATATATGAACCAAATCATCATGATCAGCAGCGTGATCATGTTCCTCAAGGCACGTATCATGTAATAGTAGGGCTTCTTTTTCTTATTGGACCAAAACACACACAAAACTCATAATAACAATAATAGTAATAATAACATACAAAGACACATCATACACACATGTAAATACTCTGCTCAAATTAGAGAAAAAACGGATATTACATATGTAGACAAAGCGAAACCTGTACTCATGTTATAACCGATTGTGAATACTTAAAAACCTTTCCGTCTGTCCATCCGTTCGAAACCTGCATCTAATTCACTACCCTGCGAGAAGCCCCAAGAAAAAAAAGGCTTGCGTTTTTGAAGTGATCAGAGAGAAAGATGTTTTTATATAATAATAAAAATGCATTGTAGTGATTATGTTTTTACATGGTACAAAACGCAACAGCTATAAATATAATGTGAGCATGGATGTAGCAAGGATTTGGCAGGTTCCTTTCATACGACCATGATGATGATGATGCCGACGATGATCATCACGATCACTTCTTACATAGGTATACCCAGTGCTCTTTCAAATAATACATGCATAAATTTACAACTATAAGACCAAAGAGGAAAAAAAATGTTCATCTTCGTGTCGTCCTGATGTGGTAGTGGTGGTGTACTCTCCGCTTGATTTCGAAGTCGGTTTTGCTTGCTTGTTCTTTTCGTGTGCTCCCCCTCTGTTTTATCTCTCAGTATATCAACTTTTTTTCTCTCTTTCTGTCTCTCTCATTCCTCTCGGAGGCGAAATATGTATGCAGCAGACTTGTAATATGCACGTTTCCCTTGTAGACTTATAGAATTCCACAGTAACGTACTCAGTGCAAGATAAGCAGAATAAATATGTATAAATGTTATTCAAACTCACTCAGGATGACGACGGAGAGTAAGAAAGAAGGAAGTCTTGTTAAGACTGACTTGATTCAAACAAACGGCGTTGTTTCTGCTGCTTCGACTATATCTTTGGTTGTAGATACGTAGAGGAGAACTTCTGTTGAGCCCGAGATGAACGAGTGAGAGCAAGCGAGACAGAGGGTGAGGGAAGACTATGAAGCACAGCGAAAGAAGAAAATGCAGATAAAGAGGGAGCATTGCTATTATATTATTAGTTTAGTAGTTAGCAGTGAATATATAGATATAGTTTCGGCTCTTTCTCTCTTTCTTTCATCTGGCTTTGTGCAATAAGACGCTTCTGCTGGTAGAGTCATTCTTCTTTCGAGAAGAGTTGCTCCTTCGGCGTGGAGGACGATTTAGACGATGAAGGTGATGCGGACGATGATCATGATGATTCGTACTTGTGAAACTCTAAAAAACGAATAATATTAAGTACTTCCATACATCCGAATCCATAGATTCCATACTGACATACACATGGAGCAAAGAGTTTGAAAGACTGCATGCTTCATCGGGGAAATAGTAAAACGTTGGAGTCATTTGTATCTCGTATTATTTTAACATTATGGTGTTACTACATGAGACATGAACACGAACTCGTACCGAGTAAAATATAGGTTGGTGCATGAAGAGACTACATAAAATATCATAATGTTTACGTGTTTAAACATGTTATTACCATATTATCATTCCCTTTTGCATAAATACTATTATTATTGCCATTATCGCAGGACGTAATAATGTTGTGGCGCTATGGCGTAGTCTTAGACCATGATAATTTATAATGGCACATATAAAACAACATTTCCAGAACATCTTGTAGTGAGTGTGGTCGCTGTCATAAAAACAAAGTAAATGGGGTGTTTGAAAGCATGATCCTTCATATTTTTTTTGAAATGTTTTAATTCAGTTTGACAAAATACAAAAGAAATTGCTTGCAAGGAATGCCACGCAAATAAGTCACAGAAATCTGTTTCTTCAACCGATTACTGAGGACTATAAATCGTAAAAATGCATTTATCAGAAAAAATGATAACGGCGGCATCGCAGTAAGAATTACTGTTACGATTTTCGAGTAACAGCAGCAATGTTTAGTATTAGCTTTGAGCTTGTAAGAAGGAATAATAGTTTGTAAAAGTCAGAAGAGCACAAAATACAGACTTTACTCACACACATTCACACAACAGCCGGAAGCTCATTCGGTTCGTTTCGGCTATTTGCTTTAATACCAAAGCTGCTCGCGCTCTCTCTTCGCTTTTCTCCTCTTCTTTTGCTCATCGTTCATCTTCCATCGCTTTAAAGGCAAACTCATCAGCATCCTCATCATCATCACCGTCATCATCCTCTTCTTCCTCTCGTTTCCCGTTTCTAACTGCTAACTACACTGCTTCTACTCCACAAAACTAACGACGACTGCTGTTCCTGCTACCACCACAGCTTCTACCGTTTTTTTGTTTGTTGCCATTAGTGCGTACTTTTATTTAGGTAGAATTCTCATCTTACAAGCTTCTCTGCTTCACCCATGGCAGTACATACATAACACACACATTCATCAATATGCACAGTTTAGATTTGTACGAATCCCCATCAAGATCGTCATCATCTTCATCGCCCGCGAGTATTCCTTTCATGCTTTCGAACCAACTCCATTTTCATCATGATGACTACCTGCTTCACTCGCGGTTCTGTCCTCTTTCCCTTCCTACGATTCTTCAATCTCGAACGGGTCAATTTGAACCTTGACAGTCCCCCTGGAAGAGTTGTCACTGTTGTCTTTTGAACAATTTTTAGGAGCTCCTTGTTACATTTTCCATAGTACAAAGACTGGACGCAACATATCTATACGACGATCGTCTTCCTCTATACATTAACAACAACCCTGACGTGCATGTGTTACGTGTGTGATTCTTTAATAATTGGCTAATTATTCATGCCTTATTGATTTGCGCAGGGAAAGACGTAGGAACAAGGGTAGCACAAACAGTCGGACCGACTACAAAAACGAAAAACTTACGGTGATTTGCATACATGTAAAGTGCTTTACTCTCTACTTGACTCCTTTTCTATTGCTAATGGGTATTCCTACAAAGTGCACATTTTTCTCTCTCGCAATGGCAATACTGTATTAATGTGTCTCAGCGAGAAAGTGTAGTTTTTGTCGTGCCCCGACCAGCGGGTATGAGACCATTGCATTCAAGCCATGAGAGAAAAACCATTTCCTGCTTTCATTCCTTACAACACATTTCGGCATTGTTTAGCCCCCCCTTATAAAATAAGATGGGGTGAAAACTTGTAGTAATACTGTATTAGCCCGCAGTTTTGGTGAAATATTGAGTAATCAATGTGTGCTTCTTCGAATGGAAGCAATTTCATTGTTTTTTGTTCTTTCTTTTTGCACGAAGACCACGTGTGACATAAATTTTAATTGGTCTAACACTGACACAATAGTATACTTCCACAAATTTCTTTATCAGAATTCATACCAGAAGTGATGTTATAACGCCAAAAATATCAATTTGCTTTTCAATATTATACATGGTTTAGGGCACTACACCTTGTCCATAACGACTCGCAGTAAGCTATAAATTTCTCGCAGTGTTTTGTGTCGACAATAAATCTTCTTGACAATGACAGTTCCTAAATGTCAGAAAACCATATGAAACAATAAGATATGATGTGTGAATTGTGTTATTAGTGTTGTTATCCTAGTTTTAAAACTAACTGTCGGACCGGATTTGGAAATACACATTTTGCACCTTCATTGGTATGTTTTAGTTATAACTCTGGACTTAGTGATAGGGAAAACAGGTATACTGACGAGTTCCTTTTTTGGATTATGGTACTGAAGTTCTGCATTATTATGAAGCCTAGAAATTGGCTGCATTGCATTGCATATTCTAGCGCAGCAGCTAGAAGTTAGCAAAACTTCAATAATCAGTCATGTTGAATCTAGAAAAAGGTATTGAAGCATAGCCTATTTCCAAAAAGTGTCAAGATTACTATATATGTTGATTTCTTGGGATATTTAACATTCATGTTAGTAGCAATATAGGTTTCTATCTATTTCTATTATACTCATATTTTGCTCAAATCATATTTACTCTTTGATACAATCAATTAAAACGAACTTTAATACTTTGTACTACCGTAGAAAATAATTGACGGTTCAATGCTTCATTTCCATACAATTGTGATCGCTAAGAGTATTCATTCATACAAGACTTCCTTAGGAAGAAACACCAATCATCAACAGCGGCAATTTTGTCACTCGATCACCGTGATGCCGTGAAGCTTTAAGTTATTCAATACAAAAATTCTCCCACGGTCTGAAGTGAGCCGCTACAGGTTCTTACTTACGTTACTGAGAATGACAAAAGATAACCATTTTAGAAACGGATCCAAAGGATTCAAATTTTCTCACTGATACGATCATCCTGAGTTACTTTCTGTTGTATAGAATAATCACTATTGTCTTTCGCACAACTAAAACTACCATGTCAGATATTAACACGTGGCGTACATCAAAACTTGGCGTCTTTCTTTTGTATTAAAAACTTCACTAGTTACGTTTCAATGAATTCCTAAATGGATAAGATCAATCGCCATAAGTAACGGAAACCCAGAAATTAAAACCCGAACGATAATAACAGTACGCCAACGTCGGTAACTGTTATAGTTGGATTGTCTTCAATAGGGCTTTGTTATCTTTTGCCTTACTCTATTCAATCTCCGTTGTCGAGCTTCCAGTGTCACTATAATGCAAACTCTCTTGTTTTGTTTAATTATACGTAAACAAACACCTGAGTTAATAGCGTCAAATCCATTAAAGCGTTATCTTTGTAAATAGTCAATAACTCTGATGACACTTGCGAAATAAAAAAATGACATGACAACGCTCGTAAGAGCGTGTTTTGTTGCATTGGTCATATCATACAGCAAAATTCTCATTTGTTTGTGTAAATAAACGACGAATAATTTTCTTCTGTCATCGTTCCGTTTATGTTAATAGCACGGTCTGTACAAATAGTACTTTTACTTTGATGAATAAAGGAAAGTTTTGTTAGTGTGGTTACAACGTTTAATGTGCTTCTAATGCGCACATTCCATGTATTTCTGCATTTTGCATGGTTACATGGACAACCTATTGTCAGACATGAGCATAGTTTAATTAATAATGAGCACTGAAGATCGATTAAAGAAGGACAGCCAAAAGTTTCTACCGTTTTTGTGCATATCTTAACAGTTGCTCATCCAAATAATTGGTTGCTGCTTTACATAAAGAGGTAACAACCTTTGTTCTCAGAATGAAAATTTCATCAGAACAACGACAGTTTCTTTTGCTAAAAAATGAAAAACTGTCACATCCATTTTCCCACACTCAATTTTCTACAATCTGACCATAGTGTTATTGATTTCTTGGCAAAGTCAAAGATTTGTTAGTTCTACATGAGTGTAAGAAAGATTTATGAATCTCGTGTTTATTTCATTCAAAATGTTAAATGTCATGCCTAAAAGAGCCGCGACGCTGATGATCCTCAGACAAGAATATTTATTTAAGGATGACTCGACGAGCAAATCAGTTTACATAGCTTACATTACATTTGCAGTATGTGTAAGCTGGAAGCAGTGTAAATGCAGGAATTAAAAATATTTTATGATTCTTCGAGAGAAAAAACATGACGAATAGACTGGACGTAAAAGAAATTAAATATATATGCACTCATAATATTATAAGCAGAGTGGAATGAATATCCACTTTGTCGCGTAGGATTGGAAGATAGTTTATGAATAAATAAGTAGATTTAACAAACGGGGTTACTGCAACTTTGTAGGAGTGCATGGTTGGTTGATGGTGACATGTAGAAAGTGGACAAAAAAGGTATTAGTGTTTGGATAGGGGTACGACAGATTTTGTACTGTTCGATGTTAATAAGTAACTGGAATATGAAAACTGCTCGATAGGTTTATATCGTGAAGAGGCATGAATGTTTAATGTTGATTTTTTGTTGTTGTAACTTGTAGCTCGAAACTTTCAACTGAATGACGGCTATGAAAAGTAACTAGCGGGCAGAATGTTCGGGAACATTGACAGGATGATAGACAACACAGGAGCACACATGAATACCGGGGGGATGAGACATCATCTCGGACACGTTATGGAAGACCATGGTCACCATAACGGGAGACCGGGACCGATCGTGAATCCCTCCCATAAGATGGAGCACTATGGAGGTGATCCGTATAATTTTGTGGACGAAATGTCCGGGGGAAATTACAACCCTGTTCCACCTATTAGCAATCCTCCACCAACAACACCAACACCTGTAAAGAAAAGGGGTCGAAGGAAAAAGTCCGAAATGAACAGGTTTGACACTTAAAAGTTGAAAACTACTTACATTATAACTACAGAGGAAAGATTTTAATTCACTTTTGGATGTTTTGCAGGGATGGAGAGTTTCCAGATAGTAATGGCACCGGTAATAGCAAACCCACTGCGAAAGATGGGACAGTGATGGACGCCAAAGAACGGAAAAGACATGATCGGTTCAATGGACTATCGGAGGAAGAGGTTTCCAGAAAAACACTTCCGGATCATATAGCACCAAATTTGGACATCCTCATGGTAAGAGAGTCAAACATACCAGGCCCGTGGGCATCACGCTCGCTTTGAAATGCCGTCAATTTAAGTAAGGCATATATTTTGTTTTCCTTGCAGATTGGTATAAATCCCGGAATGTTTGCTGCGTTCAAGGGTCACCATTACGCAGGTCCCGGGAACCATTTTTGTAAGTTAAAGATATAATGTAGTGTTCAATACTGCGTTGTGGTAAAAGTCACTAATGATCTCCGCTTTTGTAGGGAAATGCTTGTACCTTTCTGGACTAGTGCCGGAGCCATTGACAGCAGACGACGACTTTGGTCTAATGCGATTTGGCATTGGGTTTACAAATATTGTCGCAAGACCCACAAAAGGAAGTGCGGATTTAACAAGAAGAGAAATCAAACAAGGATGTCAGATTTTAATGGAAAAAATTAAAAAGTTCCGACCAAAAGTTGCCGTTTTCAATGGTAAACTGATTTACGAAGTGTTTTCTGGGAAAAAGGATTTCCCATTTGGTCGTCAATCAGACTTTGTGGAAGGAACAAATACGGTACGTATCACTGGACTTGAAAAATCCATTAATAAGAAAAATGTTTCTAAATCAGGGTTTATTTCAACAGTATATATGGGTGATGCCGTCGTCAAGTGCACGGTGTGCGCAACTGCCCAGAGCAGCCGACAAGGTGCCATTCTACTCTGCCCTCAAAAAATTTAGAGACTACTTAAATGGACTGATTTTGGAGTTGGACGATAGCGAGGTGGTTTTTCCAGAGTCTTCTAAACCCTCATCGGCAAAATCAAACAATGGTACTACCGTGGGCAAGAAACCTCGTGATACAAGTTCCATACTTCATTCCGATGCTGAAAACTTAAACGGCGATGGGCCAAACCCCGCTAAGAAAAAACGTGGGCGCCCACGAAAGGGAATGGAAAAAACGCCACCAGGTTTGTCAATAATGCCCTAAAACTTCAAACAATTCCAACACATTGCTATTATTGAAGATCGTAATATCATGTTCAATTTTTGTTTCGCTTTCAGCGAGCAAAGCAATATCAGAGGATGGCTCAAAACAAACAGCACTTCATCCAGATGGCTCACAAAAGAAGCGAAGGGGTAGACCAAAGAAGCAACGGCCGGAAAATGGGAGCGCACCCATTGGGGGAACGCCCTCCTCCGTACCGTTGAACACCGTTGGCAATCATACACCTGACATGACAATGGAAAATGTCTTGTCTGGTGCTATTGGGACCTGCAAACCTTCCACTGCTTCCTCAGTGAGTAGTGGATACTCCTCTGGCACTGCCAGTAGTAATGACGATCGAAGAAGAGAGGAGAATGGATCCCTGTCGAATACAGGGAGCAGTGGACCCTCTCCGTCTCATCATTCCTTTACCACTCAGTCAGACTTGTCTTCCGAGATTAGCGCAGCAATATCATGTGGTTCTGCACCACCATCACCTCTTAACAATCAGACTGAATCAATATTCGATGGTATCTCAGGCTCTAATAATCATTATCGTGATGAGGGACAAGGTAACAGCAGTAGTAAACATCACCCGGTTAACTCAATACATGGATCAAGTCACCACAATCCACCCTCCCACTTTCCCAACACTACTATTTGTCACAATACCTCATCCGTGGCAAATACCGCAGAATCTCACGAACCTCCTTCATATCCTAACTCGTACCACCAACCCTATGAAAACCGATTGCAGCCACCGCAAATGAGACAGGAGCCGAACAGGTTACAAGGCTACCAGCCTCCAAATCTCAGAGGTACATTGTCAATCAAAAGAATTCCGGAGTTTCCAGCTTCCTTATTTACGTACAAGAAATTGTTTTGCTAATTGTTTTCTTATATTCCGTAGCACCGGTCAACGAAAACACTCATCAACCTAGTAACAACACGCCGTCGTCATACCCTCATTTTGAATCGTCCAACAATGCCCCCACAAAATCTGCAGTAGATGTGACATCTCGGTCTTTACATGGTTTGGAATCGCTGGTAGATCAAATACCCAGCATCTCAGACACGGATGTTGTAGGTAGCAATGGGATATCCGGCGCAAATCCAGCTTTATGTCAAGAGTCCGTTCCTCATTCACCCGCGGTATCTCTACCCAGTGTTACGTCAGCAATGACTCATCCAGGTCACTACGGCGAAGGGCCAAGTGGATTTCTACCTTATGGACACGGCGCTGCTGCAGCTGCATATGGGGCAACGCACCCATACGTTTCCTCCCCTTACTATGCCTCCGAACTCAGTAGCAACTTCCATGTCAACTCTTTGAGCTCACCATACTGCCCTCCCAGTGCATCATCCAGTCTGATGTTCGGTTATCCAGGATATCATAGCCAATACACATCTGCTACAAGTGCGTCTGGTTACCCAAGCACAAGTGCTGCGTCCTCATTTCATCTACCTTCAAATCCGTATGGTAACCACAGTGGATTCACTTCACCATACTCGGGTCCAAATCCATACGCTCATGGAGCACATCCAATGGCAGGAGGGAATCCTGCCGCTGCTGCTGCCGCCTCACAGCGACTCCGAGATCAAAGATTTCATTTACGCCAAGAGGGAATGGACTTGGGTCACTTGGGTTTCGGGGGATTTTAAGAAAATACGCCGCTCCAGTGAACTGTTCAAATTTTCCCATGGATGCCTCAGAAGATGACCCATGTTTTGTACCTTGCGTGCACTATAAATCTTCTTCCGGTCAACAGTACTTCTCCATGACATTGACACAGCACACTTCCCCTCCCGGATCCCGTCATTGTGGAAAGTCCCAAATAAAAAAAATTAAATACGTACAAATAAACTTTTAATAAGGTATTTAAGAGCTAGAACTACACAGATACAGCTAGAACGAACACAAAGGAAATCTTCATTCACCTTTCTGTGAATCTAGATGGATGCGCAACTATATTCCGTGATAAGGCTATGAAGCTATTTGCAGTAATTATTTTTAAGGCAAAAATAAGTACACTACAGGAGAGTTTTTCTTTCACTGTACCGTTAACCTAAAATGACAAGCAACAACTGAATGTTCTCTCTTTTATCTTGGAACAGTATAATGGTCGATTTGCTTTAATGGTACACGAAACGCAGTCCTAAATTTTGATTATATTCTATACCAATTAGATTGACAAAAAAATGTATTTTCAAAACAGCCCGAGTAATAGGCAGAAACAAAAATTAGTTGTTAAAGGGAAAGGAAAAAGAAGAAAATTGTTTTAAAACAAGCTGTTTGTAACGTTGTTGACGAATCGATACTGTTTATACGGGTTAAAGGTACTACTTCATGTAATTGTAGGAAGGTTAGATAAGTTTTGTTTGGTTGTAACTGATTTACCATCTATTATCATTAAGAGCGTAATGCATACAACAAGTTTCAAGTCACAACTGGCTTTCTTCAATATTAAATTGGTCACTCGATGTAACACTATTTTCCAGCTAACCTTGCGACTACATTACAACAGCTACTGATGGAAACCACTCAAACTGCCAGTACGTGCTTCGCTGCTTAAAATGTACAAGCCATAGAGAACCTCGTCGTAAAATATTGATTTCATGTTGGAGCTCGTCAGTACTAGAAAGTTGTTTTTCTTTGTAAACTCAGACTAGCTACGTAGGAAAGAAACTTATGGAAAATCTAGGTCTGGAGTATGAATAGTTGATTAAAATATCCAAAAGACGATAGCTATGCGTTTCTTTCAAGGGAATTCAGCGTGTTCGCGAATTGCATTTAATTGCTTGGTCCAGAGTAAACTCCAGATCTGTTACTCTGAGAAGCAATACAATAGCATACAAGTTCCAAAATGACAGTGAAATGACTTAAGACAGCATTTAGTCTTTATTAGAATGACGCAAAATGGCTTTAGATCTATTTCAGTGCAATTAGTGGCTTATCTAGGAATTTAATTTTGTACTTTCGGAAAGTTATGCATATCGTTGGGTAAATATAGTGAAATGTCAGCAAGACTTTCAATCACGCCTCACTCATTTTAAAAACATTTTGTTTCGGTGCAAGTTAGGTAGAATTTGGCTTGCGATTGAGATTAAATCTTGATTGCAGTGCTTTAACACGGTGAAGCATAGATGAATGCGTATCCAAAAAGGAAGTGAAATATATCTCAAATTTAATAGCTTTACTTTGTCAACAAAAAGTGCTTTAATTCAAACTATTCAACATCTCTCTTCCGTCTTCTGATTATTGTAATAATGCACAAGACCCTGTTCATCGTGCTAGGGTTTGCGAAACGGGTTCTGCACCAAAACTCAAACTAGTTATAAAACCAAAAAACGTTTTGCAAAAAGTTTTTAAAAATTAGATGGCTAAATTAGGTTCCGTGCAGATTTTAGTTACTGTTCACAGCCTGCAGTAGTAAGACCCGGTTTACAATTCGCAAATATCAAAATTGCATAAGTTGTCACTCAAAAACTGGCCTGCGTTTGACGAGTACGTTTTTATAAATCACTGAAAGAACTTTTGAAGAAAACACTATTGGCGGCAAAGTAAACTTGTGGTGTCCATTGCAAACTTGTGCTTCTGATGAGTTATCAATCGAAAGTTATTTTTTAAATCGTCAATTGTTTCAGATTGTTATGAATTAATCTACAAATAATATGTATGATCGTGTAATACGCATAATAGTGGCTGCTATTGAAAATAATCCAAATTATTTTAATTAGTCTATTACATAAGATTACTTTAACTCATTAGGATTAATTCGCGATGGGAAGATTTTTCATTGTCAGTTACCCCAGCACATGGATAAAAAAAAAGTTTAGTAGGTAGTTTAAGCAGATTACCATCGTTATCATACACGGGATAATTTCAACAAGACATGAACATAGCTTCGGGAATGTAATGTAGGTAAGCTTCGAAAAAAATGTTATAAAGACTAGAATCAAGTAACACATCTAGAAAGGCATGGAGTATTTTCTGATTTTTCTCTAATTGGTTGATATATTGTACTATCTAATTATTAAAACATGAATTATTCCAAACACTGATTATAGCAAATCTATAGTTTATATCGTTAGCTTATATTGAGATAATAATTCGCATGGACAAAATTCAAATGTTACCTAATTTTTTGCTGTCGTCGTATTTTTAATCTGCACTCCAAAGACGTGGAAATGGTATGCAATAAAAATGAAAGATAGCGTTAAAATCGACGTAAAATACGCTAAATAATTATATTTATATGAAAATGTATCAAACTGACGCGGTGGTAACTGACGTTCTTTTAAGCGTGTGTAACTTTTTTAAAACTATTGATAATAACTGTTAAATCGTCAACGGTAGTCATAAGTATCAAAATATTCTTGACGATAAATCATTGCTGTCACCATAGAAGAATTGCCCACTGGGTACATGCTCGGACACGTTTTCTTTACAGCAAAATTCTAAAAAAAAATGCTTGGAATATGATGGTAGTGGTACGTGCCATTAAAACATTGTAGAGCGCAAAACCATCATCTCTTGTGTTCATGGAATACTATATATTTCGTCTGTCTGTAATAGTACATCTTTGGCACATTCAATCACTGAGTTAACTCGTAGAGCAAATGAAAGTACATTACAATTAAGTCTTAAAGCCAAACATAAAAAATGATGATGGTGATATGGCAACACGTACATACAATTTTTCAATGATGTTAAATAGAGTTTTGTGAAGGACAAAATGTATAATTTGTAATACGCGTGCATTAAAATAAGTAATGTTACACTGTTATTACATGAATCCGGAGATGAGCAGGGATGACTTAATAGTATATTGTTTTTTGTATAAAAAAGACTTTGTTGTTAAACGTTTATACAAGTATGTAGCAGAGAGGTAAGCTTGTACATGTTAATTAAAAAAGATGTACATATACGAAAAGAGAAAACAGTTAAGCTGTAAATACACTAATATTTTGTTGTTGTTGAATGGATAGCTGTTGTTATTAGTGCTGTTAATGAAGTGTGAATTAATCCATTGTCTAGTCTCCTTCTGAATGTAGAACCCGTCGCGTGAAAGATAGAATTTGCGTACCCTGTTTAAGACATAAATCACACTCAACAAAGGCATTTCTACGGAAACAGTATAATGTAAGGGTGTAAAAAGTAATATTC